>CM021101.1:244652821-244894686 GCA_007115665.2 Sequoiadendron giganteum
ATGAAGAAAATGAGGGTCCCAACTTTCAGTGGGGCGTGTGTGCAAAAATTGCACAAAAAATGGTGAATCCACTGGGGAAATGCTCCCAAGCATTTCAAGAACAAACTAGAATCATGAACCCAGAATCTCTGTTTTCAATCCCTTTTATCGAGACACCCATGGATGAAGTTTCAGAAGCCACAAGAAAGAAGATTGTTTCCTATACTAGGGTCAAAGTGTGTGTATTTTTGCATTTACTTCCTATTCCTTATATGCAATGGGAACTAGAGAAAATCTAACCAAGCTACATAAAATTTCTAACTTCAAAAGCAACCTAAATAGAGCCTCACTACCAGTCAGACATCCATAGCCCTGATGAGGTTATCACTATCACCCCCCCAAGCATAGCTCTACTACCAGCCAGGTGTCTATAGCCCTGATAGAGATACTAGAATATTCCTGATAAGGTGAACGCTATTTTGATTTTCAATATTTCGGTTTTTTTTTTTAAACATTTAATAGAACCTTTCTTTCACCTCATAAGTAACAAAATTCACACTCAGAGATGAGGAACAAAGTGGCACTGAAGCAGAATATAAGAATTTTCACCAAGTCAAATTACCTGAGAACCCTATGCAACTCCAGAGTATTTTTTACTTTAGTGTGAAGGTGTGAGACCCAAATATATTCCAAAGTTTATCTAGACAAGTGACTCTAATTATAAGTACAAGGGACATCAGATAAAGGAATTCCACCACTTGACTATAAAAAGATGATTAGAGTTTATAAAAGAAATTTTAGGACAATCCCAAGAAAATAGTTCATTATATAGATGCAACAACCCCAAGAAGGAAAGAAACAAAAATAAAAAACAAAACGAAAGAAAACAGACCAAAGCAAACCTACACTAACCAAAGCAAGCAAGCAAAGAAAAGAAAATGAGGCAGAAAAAAAACCTACACTAGATATGTACAGGATGAGCTACAAATAGCTCAAGGTTGAAAATAATGCTTCAGATACTGCCCATTGATAGGTAGCAGGATATCCTCACTAGTGAGGGTTTTCAAGTGAAAAGCATTATCTCCTAGGATTTTTGAAATCTGGTAAGGACCAAGCCAAAGTTTATCAAATTTACCATGCTCTCCCTTACGGTCATGGGCTTTATCCTAGTAGAGAACTAAGTCATAAATTTTGAAGGCTTTCACCTTAGCTCCCCTATCAAACCATATTTTCACTATACCCTAATGTTTAGAAAAGTTTTCTAGGGCTTCATCTCTTTTCTCTTCAAGTTGTAACAACTCAGCCAAATGGGCTTCACATTTATCCTCCTCATTGTAGTATTCGTTAATAAACTACAGGGTAGGGATCTTCAATTGGATAGGGAACACAGGTTCCAAACCATATACTAGGTGATAAGAAGAGGTCCCTATGGATTCCTTCTATCTAGTGTGATTTTCCTAGAGAGAAAATCAAAGCTGGGTGTGCCAATCCTTAGGATTTTGTTCTAGCAACTTACAGATAACTGTTAATAGGTTCTTATTGAAAGACTCAGCTAGACCATTACCTTGAGGGTAGTAATTGGATGAAAATTTAATAAAAATCCCATGGTAAAATTCCCAATTAGAAACTTTCGGTGATGCAAATGCAGGGCCATTATCACAAACTAAAGATAGTGGACAACCAAAATGATTAATAATACGTGACTCAAGAAAATTGATTACCACATCTAAAGTACATTTTTTACAAGCTAGAGCCTCTGTCCATCTAGTAAAATAATCACTTATGGTAAGAATATATCTGTGGCCCACAAAAGATGGAGGATTAATTGGACCTATGAAGTCCATACCCCACTGAGAAAATGGTTTTACCTCTATTACTGGCTTGAGTTGAAGAGCTGCATGTTTTTCCTTACTTGCTATATTTTGAAATATGTGGCAAGTCCTCACATGTTGGTGTGCATATTTCAACAAAGTAGGCCAATAATAACTTGCCCTCAAAATTTGATTTGCAGTGGATGATGCAGAACCATGTCCTTCACCATATTTCTCATGAAATTCAATCATCACTTTGGCAACCTCTTCCTTACCCAAACATCTCAAGTATACACCTTTATAATTTTTCTTATACAGGATAGCTCCTTTCATCATAAAACTTCCACTTTTTAAGTGCAAAGCTCACCTCTGAACTATATTAAGGTGATCAGGACATTGTTGGTTCAGTAAATAAAAGATGACTTCATCATACCAATATCCTAGAGATACCTCCTGAAGATAATAGTGTTGAGTTGTATGATCAAGACTTGTCTCAGCCATTGTCTTTATGAGTCCCTGTCCTTTGACTAATTTCATGGGTTGAATCTCCATATCATATTCCTGCAACATATTCACCCATTTGGCTCTTCGCTCACCTAATTCATTATGCATTAACAACAACTTTACTGTAGGATTAGACACTATGGCAAAGACCTTATTCCTAAAAATATAGTGTCTGAACTTTTTCACTGCTCTAACCAAAACATAAGCCTGATTTTTGACATTGTGATACCTTAATTTTGCATCCTTTAAAGGGGTACTCATGAAGGCTATAGGATGTTCGTTACCTTGACTAGAATTTTGGGTTAGCATTCTGACACAGGAATGATCAAAAGAAAATGAATATATGTAAAAAGGCTTAGTATAATCTGGACTGACCAATATTGGGGCCTCAACAATAACTTTCTTGATTTTTTTAAATGCCTCCTTAGCTTCTGCATTCCACTCTACTTTTTCTTCTTGTTTCAACATAGCATTCAATGGTTTGACTATTTATGCAAATGCAGTGATAAATTTTCTAACAATGTTAATCTTACCAAAGAATGACTTCATCTCTTTCTTCCTTGCAGGAGGCTGTATCTTCAAGATAGCCTATATTCATTTAGGATCAATTGCAATACCCTATTCTAATATGATATGTCCTAACAATTTTCCCTCTGTGACTCCAAAAATTCACTTCCTTGGATTAAGTGAAATCTCAAACTCTCCGCACCTTATGAATACTTTGTATAAATTTGTTATATGATCATCTTGTTTCTTAGAAAAAACTGTCAATTCATACATATAAATAATGATGCACTTACCAATTATATCTTTGAAGTAAATATCCATAGCTCTTTAGAACATAGCTCCAACATTGATCAACCTAAATGACATCCTTCAGTAAGCAAAAGTTCCCCGATTTGTAGTGAAGGCAGTCTTGTGCCTATCCTCATACTGCACCATAACTTGGTTGTATCCAGAATACCCATCCAAGAAAGACATCATTTGAGATCCATTAACTATCTGAAGTACTTCATCAAAATGATAGAACCTGATAGTTATCCTTTTTCGATGCTCTATTCATATTCCTAAAATCTACACACAATCTTATTTCTCCATTCTTTTTCCTTACTGGAACCAAATTTGCAACCCAAGTTGAATTTCTTACTAGAAATATAATTCATGCTGAGATTAGCTTTGACACTTCCTTCTGAATAATGGGTTCTAACAGAGCATTGATTGGCCTCTGTCTCTATCTAAATGGTTTGACATTTGTCTTCAAAGGAATGATGTGTGTAATAATTGAAGTATCATATTTTTTCAAATCTTCATAACTCTAGGCTATCACATTAGGGTACATGTGAAATGCATCAATAATCCCTCTCCTTTCCTTAGGAGTGCACACCTTACCAATAAAAACATTCTTCATGTCATCCGATGTCTCCATTTTATATGTTTCACACTAGCCATTGAGAGATTCCCTTTTAACTTGTTGTTCCTGATCTCTTATCTTGTCCAAATCAAATATTTGTTCAAGCTGCACCATACCCCTTGGAAAATTGTTGGTTTTCTATCTGTGCTTCTTGGGGTTCCATCTCATCACTGACTTGAGAAGAGAACACATCATAACTCATGAGAAAATCCAAAATATTCTTATCATCTTCAAATACCTGGAAATTAGTAATGTTATTAGGTGATGAAGGTACTGTAGTGAGTTTGACTGTAAACCTCTTCAATCCTAAAAGTGATAAAGGTTGGAAGGTGCTAGCATCTTGTGCTAGAGAGTCAGCAGATCCTTGTTACAGGGGATCAACTGGATATTTAAAGCATCAAATTCCTTGACGAGATCCCACACTCTATGCCTATAGTTAGTCATTCTCATCTCACGACATGAATACTATTTCCTTACTTGTTTGACTACTAATTTTGAGTCCCCAAAGACCTTTAATATCTTAAATTTCTTCCTTGATGCCATCAACAAGACATGAATCAAAGCTTCATAATCAACAACATTATTAGTACATTAAATTTGGAGTTTGTGAGCAGAAAAATAATTCTTACCTTTATGACTGATCAACTCAATTCCTCCTCTAGCACCCTGGTTAGATTTAGATCCATCAAATCTCATTGTCCAACAACCATCAGGTTCCCATGGTCTGAATTTATCTTGATCTTTGCCACAAATGGGGGGCTTCTCAGGAAGCTTTGGGTTTTTACCCCTATCATTATGTAACCCCTTCTATATATTAAGTCTAGTGGTTGGGACTAGATTTATGCGTTCTTGTATCTGCTCCACAACAGTTTGACACAAGTCACATTATAACTCAGAATGAGGAGCATCATGGACTATGCACCAATTGGGAAGAAATAGTTCTTCAAAAGTCATCCTTCCTCCCAGTTGTATCTGATTCTCCATACATTTCTGAATAAATTCCTAAAAGTTATCCAACAAACTAAGCTTCTTGTCCTCTTGGTCATTCGTTGTCTCTATTTGTTCAGTCAATAGTTCAAAATTAATGATCTATGGTATGAATTCCTCTAAGGGGCCCTGTAACATAAATACTTCTTCATTCTATGAAGCTACTACAGCCAATACATAATTTCCCATGCTAACTTCAGACACCAACACCTCATTAGAAACATTCTAGTATTCAGTGATTACATACTTCATTCGGGGTTATCTTTCAATTTGGATCTGATTTGGAACTCCTTTCCATGGTAGCCACATGTGAAAATGATCTATAGAGGTATACCCATTCAATTCCTTAGTGAAATCCTTGCCTAGAATCAAACCATAAGTATCAGGAATGTCAGCAACCTGGATATTGATCACTTGTTGGACCCTAGGATCTAATGCAAGTTGTGTGGGGATCATATTCAATTCTCCAACTACACTTAGCTATGTTTTTTCCAATTGAGTAACTCTATTTTGAGAGGCTATAGGGGTAATACCCAATGCTTTGCAAAAAGAAAAATGCATAACATCTGTAGATTCTCCCAAGTCTAGAAGGAAATTATATAGATTCTTCCCAAAGATACAAACATAAATTAAGAAAGGAGGGGTTTCCATCTTGTCTTGAAAAAAAATCAACCGAGTGTCAGCTTGTGCAAATTGAACCTTATCTTTGTCTCTAACTTTGTCTACAGGTTGGATCTGACCTCTAGGTGTCTGTGAATTGGAAGACCTAGTACCAACCTCATTGGCAGTTACCCCCTACGGTACTATTTTTGGATTGAATGACCCTAAAACTACATTCCTAATAGTAGAGACTCTTAATAATTCAAAAAAAAAAGACTTACTTTCACTTTCTTGAATTCTTCAGTCACATATTCGCCCAACTTCTCCATATTCAGATTGGCATTGGTTTCCTTGTGGCCAGCAGCCTGCCTATCTTTAGAAACTTTAGCATTGTTTACCTTTGCCAAGTACTGCAATGGTACATGAGGATAAGGTGGATTATTACTAGCTTGGGGATCCAGTGGAGTAGTAAAATTGTTAGGATGGATAGAAGTAGTGAAAGGACCTCTAGCCTGTGGGTTCCTGTTAGGTCTATTCCTTAAATCATATTTCTTTGTTGGTTGTTGAAAAATATGAACCTCTTCAACACTAACTTTCTCCTCATCCAATGGGCCATTATCATTCACATTTTATTCATTAAACAACTGTGAGATATCATCCTCATTTAACACCTATTCCGCCTCATTCTTCAGGTCACTAGACTCCTCTTTTGGTTCATTTTCCTCATCCTTTAGAAATGGTGCATGATTGAGTACCAACACTGGAGAATTATAGGGATTTGAGGGCACAATTTCCTGACTAATGGAATTGTTATCAACTTCATACTGAAATATGGAAGAAGCAGTCTGAAACTCAGTGCAATCCAGATCAAAATGGTGACTTGTTTTATGAAGTCTACACCAACTAGATAAAGTTTCCTCTGCTAAGTATACACCATTTGGAGGTTTTTCCTGAGTATAAGGTTGATCCAAGGGAGTATGAATCCCTCCATTATTAGGTCTAGTATTCCATGATTTATTTTGACTAGGTGGTTGCCCTCTATCAAATCCTTGTCCACCTTGTTGATTTCTATCAAAATTGTGGCTAGAGCCTTGTCTTCTATCAAAATTTTGACCAAAACCTTGTCCTCTATCATAATTTTGATTTCTGTCAAAATACTACCCTCTTTCAAAGTTCATGTTTTCCCTACCGTAGTTAGATTGCATATTATTTTGAGCAACCTAAAGTTGGCTATTCTGATTTCTTAAATAAGTTACCTCCATATTAGGATTTTTCACCTGTTCAGATAACTCATCCAACCATTCCTTATCTAGGCCATTACTAGGAGGGTATCTAGGTATTCCTCCAGAACCAACAACCTGATTCGAGACTTTTGAATTTTACAAATATGTAGGAAAACCAACTTGTTGTTGATGAAGAGTTTGATTATCCCTTTGTTGAGGAGAAGATGTCATGGGCTGAGCCTAACTTAATGGAGGACCGGGATGAGGGACCAAAGGCAATGAGGGTATTGTAATCATTAGAGGAGTATGACTGGTCAAAGCCTGATTGAGAGCCTGAATTTGTCCAAGGTGAGTAGCAGGTCCTAAGGTTGGAAAATGTCCTAATAAGTGTTGCCTCAAATCCATGCTGACCTTCACATCTTTTGCATATGCAGTGAGAAAAGTAGCTAGGGGGTTAGTCCTCTATTTAAGGAAAGTGGTTGTAAGACTATCCAGGGCTTCAAGGTAAACTTCTAGGGCAATGTCTTTGTTTCTAGCATAAGGTGCTTGGATTTTGGTGTAAGCTCGATGGAACCTCTTATTGAATGACCCTATCAGCTCATTAATCTCCATTTTCACTACAGTAAACTGTAGGCATCACTCATTGGCACTAATGGGAATCTTAAAATTCTACAAAAATGCAGTCTCTAATTCAATCCAATTATGGATGGAAGCAACAGGTAAGTGATTATAAAAATAAAAGGCCTCTTCCCCAAGGGAATACGGAATATTTTTCATGCCACATAGTCATGGTTTATTTCTCTATCCCTCAGAAAAGTCTGAAAAATCCTAATATGCTCCTCTGCAGTCCTATTGGGGTCATGAGTATGGAACTTAGAGAAAAAATGCTCAAGGTTCTTGGGCATGAAATTTTAATTATTGAGGATGAATGGAGATGGGTTGTTGGCAAGGAAACCCATTGGTGGAGGTGAGGGTGGTAATGGATGATTCATGAACAGTTGTGGCCATGGAATAGGAGTCCCCTCAGAATCAAATGAAGATGAGGATAATGGAGATGATAGAAGTGGGTGAGCAGATGACAATTCTTCCCCTCTGGTCCTTCTTGACCTAGTAGGGGCCTACAATTCTTGAAATTCCTCTTCTCCTGGAGTGGATCTAGTTCTTCTTCTAAGCCTTTCATGATAAATGGCATTTAAAAAATGCACCAGCTTGCTTGTTCGGGGCCCTCCTTCTAACATCAATCTGTTGATGGTGTTTTATGCACAACAACAACTGAGACATAATATGATATCCTATCTCTCTTGAAAGGTAAATTTCTATACGAAAAGAGATAACCCCAAGGTCTCTAATTCCAAGTCTTGGAAATGAAACAAAACAACTCAGAGATAATGTGAAAATGCTAGTAATCACAAAAGGGACCTTACTACGAGCAAATGTTGGACTTTGAATTTATTATATCTAAACAATGAATTGATACTTGAAATCCTCAATTAAACTCAGATGATAAAATAAATAACAAAAGATAAAGGTTGAGGAGATAATTCTAAGATTTATTCTAACCCTAAGATCAATAATGCAAAAGATAGGATGCTCAAAACAAACTAATCTCTCATTAACTAATTTCTGTTTGACCTAGATAAATCTGCAATTTCATAGAAATAATGCAATCTTCTGAGGTATTTAAAGATTTTCAAATCATAAACATTTATTCAAAACAATCCTATTCCAATTGGAAATGAACAAACATTTATAACTGAACTAAGCACAATTTTATGCCAGGCTAACTTTGCAAAGTAGCTAACAGTCATCTAACTACAAAAAGTATGGACTAGAGATTGCTGCAAACATTCCAAACATCAAACCCTAAGAATTACCAAACTATCTAACAAAGAGCTTAAACAATTTTAAAGATAGAACAACAAAAACCATGCTAGATAAACTTACCACAAGAGAGATATCAAATCACAATATCCTTTCTTATATTAGATCACCCAAAATGGAAAAAATTCTAGCCTTATGTTACAATATTTGGTTGAAGGTAAACCCTAATTCACTCAAATCTATATTCTAGGCCTATTCTTATATCACTTGTCTCTCCAACTATTTTCCTATATCACAAAATGAGGCAACATTCCCATTTTATAGAGAACCCCCAAGATAGGTCAACCCAATTAAGAGTTTACAATAAAATATGCCACGCAAGAGGTTGGCCTCAAAAGATATTCAAACACAACATGAAATATGCAATTTGCACCAATTTCATCGAAGTCGGCCTATGGTCTCAAAATGTCAGCCCAATGCATGTAGATAATAGGAAGCACAAACTTTGATGTAGCCCCATATAATTACTTCCCATCCCTGTCCTTAGCTCGATCCTCTTCATCATGCATGGCCAACAATAATCTATCCAATTCAACAATAGGTGGAATAGGAAAAACCCTAACTCTTCTCTCAAGAGACTTAATGTCATCCCTTGCCTGCCTCACTGTACCATCCCAATCAGCCTTACTAGTTAAATACCTGTCAATTACTACAATGTAGGTTGTAGCATCATCTAGCTAATGTTTGGTGACTAGACCATCACTGACTGGAGAATAGACATCTCTCCACCATTTCCTAATTTTTTTCCAAATTGAAATGATTTGGAGCAAACTTCTTCCTCCCTATCATAATTTCAAAGAATGAGATACACTTATCATGAATGCCAGTCAAAGTGTCCTCAATCTACCTTCTTTGTTTGTGAATATTTTTCAAGGCCTTTTGCGTCATCTGCAAGATCTCAAATCATTCCCAAGGCTCAGAAACCCTTGGAAAAGGAAGAATCCCACTCTTTACTAGTTTATCCTTAGGAAAATCCATGATTGTCTTTACTTTCCCCAATAGGAGATCAATGTCCTCCTTGTCCTGAGCTAGCACAGTCTTCAACGAGTCCATTGACCTCATGGAATCCCCTACAATTGACAAGATATCCTTGATGGTAGCATCGCCTTTGGTTTGGACTCCCTGCAACCAACCAACTATGGCATGTGTAGTTCCCTTCATTCTTTCTAGTTTGGAGATTGTCTCCTGGGGTAAGAAACCTATAGAAGAGGAAGAGGAGCCAATAGACTACAAGGGTTTCATCAACTCCTACAAGTAATTATCCAATTTATCATTCTCTCTTTCCAACCCATGCCTGGTTTGTACCACCTTCTTCAATCTTCCCACAATTACAACACTGGATCCTTCATACTCCTCAATTTCCTAATCCATAGAAGCATACCCTAAATCAATGGTCCACACATGATAATCATTTGCAGTCACATTATCTCTATCTTTGTCTGGAGCAGGGGTATAAATTTGAGCCACTTTGTTGCCTGACCCATCCCTCTCAATCCTAAACACAACCCCAGCTTTATTCTTTGTTTTCCCCTTTTCAATATTGGCCATTAAGTCATCCCAATTTGGAGGAGCATCTTATACTATCACCAATTTTCTCTTTAACTCTCTATCCAACCAACTTGGAATAGTGGGCTTGGTTTTCACTATATCTTTCTTATCCTACTCCTATTGGACACCTTGTGCATCCTTCTCAACACTTGGCATACTAGGGATCTCCTTGATTGGATCCTCCTTGTTTAACAACTGCTCTTCTACAATAACCTCTGCTGGTGAAGGGATCTTAGCTAGTATCTCCTCCTGTTGAGGAAATTTTCTCAATTTCTCTTTTGCAAGTGAATCTACATAGGTTACCAAGGGAGACTAGATCACCTTATGAATTTCCACCTCTAAATTGTAGAGCTCTCCCTCCTATAACTCCTTTTCACCCAAGTCTTTAGGATCTTCATCCTTCCTTGGTTCTTCTTGTACATTGTCAACATCTTGAGGAGGGGGAATGCTTTCCTATACAATTATAGGAGCAGTGACAAGAACATCCTACTTCGTTGCTACATCCTTTGGGGAAGGAATGCTTGACCTCCTCATATATACCTGTGTTCTTTACCCCAAAATTTCTACTTCTACCACAGGTGGCCTAACTTCCTTATCAATCGTATGAGCCTCCTTCTATTTTTTTGACAACCTCACAAATTTTATTCTCTTTGTCAAGGGAGCAGTAACATCAACCTCTTCCAATTATTCTTTATCCTTTTCAGCTTCTCTTCTCAAAACATGCCTCCCCTTTTTGGCAATAGGCCTTCTTTGTTTACTTGTTTCTGCTACCTTCTAAGTTTGAACATCCCTAACTTTAATCTTGAAGGGAGAGTCCACCTTAGCCTTACCCTTAGGGTATTTTTCATGTGATTCCTTAGAAGCAAAATGATACTCCAAGTCTCCAATCAAATCGTAGGTTCATTGAACACCTTCACTCTCTAGATATAATATATTATGCTTCAGCCACATTTTGGTGTACTTGATCACAAAGGTCATGATTTGTCCCAATTTTGTTTTCTCTTCTTCCAACCAGTCAATCTCTCGAGCTGGTTTTTCTTTCACAACCTCAAAGATATGACCTTGAATCAAATTTCCATCCTCTTCCACTTGGTCAAGGATGGCCTTTATGTTGTATAATCTTACTAATTCTACTAGTAGCGTGGAGAATTTCTTCTTCCTCACATCAAATTCATCACCAAGGTTAGCCTAATAATCTTCAATATTGTCCTTATGGTTGTAATCCCTAATGGCCTTCTTTTGTGCCTCCCTAGTAATATCAAACCTCGCTCTCCTAGAATGGAAAGAGAGATCAAAATTACTCATATCCTCTTCAGAAGCATGAGCTGATTGGATGGAAGGGAAAACCTCACTTGTTCCTATCTTCAAGGGGAAATCATTCTCGAACCCTATTTTATGTTTGTCTCCTTTCACAATTATGCCAAAGTCACAAATCTGCCTAGTGACCTCCAACAGTATGATATGGTCCATTGGGTACCTTTGGAGTCTGTAGGGATCCCTTTAACAACCATCAATCCTAATGTAGGAGAAGGTGGGAAACTGAATGAACCATGCCCCATAACTCCTTATCAATTCCTTGGCCTTGTCAAAAACTCTCACATTCTCTACACCCTGCAAAAACCTAGTAATATACATTGTAAAAGCATCATTTTCTCTTCTATAGCTTCCTCCTGCCAAGTACAGTTGTTGATACACCTCATAAATTGTATCCTATCCAAATGTACCCCGTGCTTAACCCCTTATATAGGTGAAATCTTGCCAATGCATACACCACATAGGAGGTCATGGTGTAAGTATTGGTTTGCAAGAAATTACATATCTACTCATGGATTACTGCATTGATGGCACCTGCCCAGTGGTAATCTATACCTTGCTCCATCTAAGAAATAAAATTGAACATATAGCTCTCAAATACTCGTGCACTTGTCAGCCCTACCAACTAACTGAGGAGAGTGATGAAATTGTAGTATTAATTTTTGAATTTGAGCCTGAATAGCTACTTTGGAAATTTGGAGAAATGAGACTTGTTCTTCTCCAACCAATAATTGATCACTGATTGGGATTTAACTACATTTTCCTCATAGTATTTATTTTTTGTGTCCATATCAAGGTCCACCACATGTGACCTATCAGGTATATCAAAAGTCCTGGCAATGGAAAAAGGACTAAAGCTTGCCACAATCTTTCCCTTGGGACCAATAATCTTTTTGTGTTCCTCTATCATAGTTTCTAGCAAACTCAAGCACCAACTATAACAATGTACAGTGGAGGGAAAACCTACTACATGTGCCAATCTGGAATCCACAATTATTCTAGCTAGCAAAGGGAGACTTGGTGCTGCCATCTGAGCCTTGAATTCCTCATTATTCCACATACCCACATTGGTATTAGTGATCCCTGACTAGATGGAAGTCAATTTTCTTTGAGGAATCCTACTCTTTATGTCCATTTTCACCTTTTCTGGATCAGAGATAAGAGAACTCTCACCACCTAAATCTATTGCCTTTCTCTTGCCATGCCCAGCAACATATTGTCTTGATCCTACTTGCAAACAAGTAAAACAACCACAATGAGATCCAATACAAATTCCAACATCAATTATTTCAGAGTTCGAGGTTTAGCCTCCTCTGCGAAATTCAAATTGGAGAGGAATTCCGGGGAAATCCAGACTAGGCGGAATCCAATGGGTCAAATATATAAAACCCACAATATCAATCAATCAATCAACATAATAAAGAAATGACTTAGAACCACTTAGCATAAGCTCATTTAATCATCACAATGCATTATCAGTAAGTAAATTCCTCATGTAAGAATCAAATTCTTCATTTCCATAAAACTTCGGAATAATCCGCTAGAGATGGAAATCCCCAAAAATGGCAATGATTTCAACAATCCGAGAAAATGAAGGAGGCCAAAAAAATCTGGGAAAATCCCAATGGGGTGGATTTCAACGGAAGTATGAAAAATTTACCATCAAAGCACGAATATGGAAAAATGACCCAGTCATAGACACAGGGAAAATCCAGAGGAAGCGAAATTCTGTGAGGTAAGCAAAAGTCCAGATAAATAGCAAACTATGAATAAATAAGAAAAAATAGGAACAGTTTGGAAAATCCAGCAAGGATGGAATTCCATGAATGCAACAAAAAATTGAATGCCTATGCTTTCCTCATCTTCACCCAAATAGACCAAAATGATCATGGACCATGGGCCTATGGCCTATAAATGATCTTACCGACATCACAAATGGATCAAGCATGAATTTAAAACTCTTCTCTCAGCAATTTGAAAGGGATTGGCTATGCCCTAGGTCAAGAACCTTGAGAACCTCCACCATGAAAGCACGAAGAAGCTTAGGCATAAATTGCTTGTAACAAAGGATAGGAAGTGTATGGAAAAGGAAAACAAGCCTCGAAAACATCAACCAAAGACCATCCAAAGAAAATATTCAATGATCAACTGGATGGACTGGCAAAATAATGGAAACCCCAAATTCCCAGACATGGCACGCACACAAGCACAAGAAGAAGCAACGAATAGCATGGAAGCACATAAAAAAGAAACAAAACTAGAAGAGGAAGAGGGCATATCCACATACCATGAGAGTAGGAGAAACTAAAACCTGGGATGCCAACAAACAACCTCCAAGCACAAGTAGAAAATAAGTAATGCCCCAAAAATTCGAGTGCAGGACTCGAGATCTCCTCAAATGCAAAAATCTAGTGACACTCATCAAGCTCCAACACTCCAAACTCAAATGACAAGAAATTATCTAAACTCAAATGATAAATCACTTCGCAAAATTCAATATATCATTTCTCTCAAAAAGTTGTGCAATCACCATTAATGCAATCGACAAGACAACCAAGACCAAAATCCAAAAATCTTACAAAGCCATGGACTTCGGAAAAAATCCAGACATGATGGATTACCCCGGACTCGAATAGAAAGGTAGCCATTTCCAAATGCCAAAGGGAAACTGGGAAATTTCGGACAGAGCGGATTTTCCCAGACTCAGCAAAAAAACCAAAGCACACCTAGAACTCAATGTTGACAATATAAATCTCAAATGGGTCATTCCGATCGGCAGGATGAACATCAAAGCACATGCCCAAGCAAGAAAAATTCTAAAATAGAAATGCCAAGACACCAAAAAATGAAGAAAATGAGGGTCCCAACTTTCAGTGGGGCGTGTATGCAAAAGTTGCACAACAATTGGGTTTTCAAAATAAAATGTGCATCTTTTCCTAGCAGTAGGCTCACCATGCAATTGTTGTATTAAAAAAATTCCAAGGGGTGGATTCTGATCTAAAAGTTCTTGAGAATGGTCAATCCCTTCTTGATCTATATCTCTCATTTGATTTTCTCTTCTCTAAGATTTTGTAGGTCTTATCAGTGGGGTAGTTAATCCCACTTCTTCATTTAAAAGAGAACATTCTTCTTGAGAGAAATTAGAACTATCTTCACTATGCAAGATATAACCATTATTTTTTATCAAAAATAGGATCAAACTTACTTGGATTCTTATTCTTCTCATTGTAATTCTTGTTTCTCCAAGACTCTCTACTTCTTGTGTCTCCTCCCTCTGTTCTCCTTGAAGGGTCGAGATTGTGTATTGATCTTTTGTCATGCATGATTGCAACTTATTCTTTTCAACTAGTCTTTAGAGTACAAATTCACCACCCAACTTAATGGGAGTAGTATTTCTTCTTACTAATGCACTTTGACAAAAAAAATTGGAGCTTTGATGGATCTATCAAGGCTAGGTTTTCTTCTACCATATATTCTCAACTTCTCCCTAATGGTATCACCAATTTGTTGGTGTTTCGAATTGATGGTCTAGCATCTCCTAAAGGGTATCTACTCCTTATGTTTAGAGACCCTAGGTTAGTATCCAACTAATAGGATTTTATTTACTAGAAAGCCTCTCCTCTACACTTTAAGCTCTATAGGAGCAAGGTGGGTATCCCTATACACTAAGGAAGATCATCATACTATAATGGTGTGAGGCCTTCAATGGGATAAATCATTTGCACAACTCTCCCTCGTCTTCAATACCTTATGGTAGTATGAAAATAAACATAAAATAAAATATAGGAAATAAAAAGGTTTTATTTTGAATTGAAATTGGATCCACCTCATAATTATTCTTATGAACATAGGCTAACCAATTCCTTGTCCACATGAAGTCCATAAATGAATTAACACTCCTACAATAGACCCACCCTGGATTCTTATAAATGTGCTACCTTACATCAAGAAACCAACATAAGAATAGAAATATCAATTTTTTTTCAAAATCCCTATTGCATCATCACTACCTTAACATATGACTTGAAAGAAATTACTCTACTCCCTGGATAGAAACTAACAAATCATACACTCATGGTTAGAAAATGTGACATGAGAATAAATACAACCCTTGATTATATTGATTCAAAGACAGTGAGTAAAAAACCAGAGAGAATGATAGAACTGATACAAACATAAAGTGTGAAATGCATTGAAAATTCAGGTCATCTATTATTATTAAAAAGGAAAATTTACAACATATCCTTCCTAAGTGCATAAATCACTAAACAGACTAAGAAAAAGACTTACAAAAGTTTAGAGAATATGGAACCTTAACAAAATGTACAAAATTTTCCTTCATAGTGTAGACATAACTCAAATTGAATTTGAAATTGTAAACCCTAACTGAACTAGGGCTTCATAACAAGCACCCAGGTTAAACCATAGGCCATAGAGAATTCCTCCTCCAAAATGGAGCAACCACATGACTTGAATGCTCCTGACGCCTCAAGCTCACTCCAATAGAGTTGTTTATGAATGTAAGCATGGTACCCCCAAGAAATATGCAACCACAATCAGGAAGAACATACCATGATGTTGATTTCATTCTCTACAACACATCAAGACATCAATGATGTTGCTCAATAATAAATTCTGCTTCGGAGAAACAAAAATCTAATCTATAATTGTATTAGATCAATCCTAGTAGCTGGTTGTGGTTGTGCCATTACAACATATTCATTACCTAAAAACAAATGCAACTGACTATTAGGGAAAGAAAACTTTTAAAAGTGGTTGTTTATCAATCCCAATCATGCCAAGATCCAACGTTTATCATTCGCAGTCAAAAACTTTAAAACTTGAGTGTTAGATTTTTCCACTTTAAATCAAGGCCACACGATCATCACCATAAAAATCATCACATGACTCACAACAATGATGTGAGTCATCTAGTCACACCAATCAAGAAACACCGCTTGGAAACACCTCAAAACCTACCTAATTGCTCACCACCACACCATGGTCCCACCTAAGACAAGTATCAATAGCTCACTAACCCCGCTAGATATAAGAAAAAATATTTTATTTTCTTGGGGGTGCACAAGGAATGGATGAGATCAAACCTCGACAACACATCTCCACTGTTGATAAAAAACTTTTAATGTCGAGCATGTGAGTGGAGACTAGGTTCCACACTAGGCATATGCAACATGACAGAAGCCCATTGATCCCATAGCTTTTTGGAATTTTTATTTTATTTGAGCCAGGTGCATAAGGGTAGCTAGGATTAAACCCTCTAATCTAATGTTCAGAAATTTTTCACATGCAAAAGGGTTAGTCATAAAAAGGGAACCCAACTAGGTAGATGAGACAAGACCCTCGAGACCAAAGACTTAAGACTTAAGTCAAAAATTAATTCGCCTAACTTAGGAAAGTGGCCTAGTATTAAATGGGGGCCATTCTAGGTAAATGAGAAATGATGACATAAATTCATGACTTACCAGGTCAAGCATAAGTAGGCGTACAAATTCTAATGATGAAATAGAACAGAGCTAGGGTTTACGAAAAAATGAAGGCTTCAGTGGTTTTAAGCCCTAAGATAGAACCCTAGCACTCAAAAGGCTCAAGATTTAGACAAAATGGCCATGTATTTTACAAGTTCCACCACCTTTTATAGGAATAATTCTAATGTGTTTATTTGTTTTCCCTGGATCAACAACAAAAAAAATAGGCCATTATTGAGTTTCATGACAGACATGGTACTAGCCATGATTTAGCAGACACAATGACACATCAAATTTTGATTATTGGACTCAATTGTTTTCAGATGCTCACCAACACATTGGGATATGTCATACATGCCAAAATTTAGCATCTAGAGAATGCAATTCGACAATGCTGCTGCAACCCGTATACAAGGTAAGACCATTTTCCCAATAGCCATTAGACTTTGTTGGGATAATTAATCTGAATTATTTTGTAGGTCATAGATTTATTTTGACTATGAAGGATTATTTCACATGTTAGAGTGAATCTCAACCTTTAAATAATAGTACCACTGATGTCATTATCATCTTCCTCAAAAAATATGTTGTTACCAGGTTTGGTGTACTATTTGCTCTAGTATGTGATAACGGCCCTGCCTTTTCTTTTGCACAATTTATTCAGTGGACGTATGAACATAAAATTATTTTGAAGTATTCATCTAATTACTATCCATAGGGAAATGGGGTAGTAAATTCTACCAATAAGAATTTTTTGGAGGTAACTAAGAATATGCTAGAAAGTAATCCTAAGGGTTGGCACACACAACTAAGATTTTCTTTATGGAAAAATAGGACTATAATCAAAGCCGCCTTAGGAAACTCACCTCTTAAGATACTCTATGGCCAAGATTCACTCTCCCTATTCATCTAAATATACCATTTTTATGGTTTATGTAATTGTTCTATTCTAATGATGATAGGATAGAGGTCCAGCTAACTAATTTTCTCAATCTATAAGAACAAAGGGATAATTCTTTGCAATAGTTTTCCAAACATCAAGTTGTAGTCAAGCACTAGTTTGACAAGAGAGCCAAAATCAAGGCCTTTAGGATATCAGACCTTGTGCTACTATGGGAAAAATCCAAGGAGAGGAAGGGTGATCACCAAAATTTCAATAGACTTTGGTTGGGTCCATATCAGATCACTGAGATCCTAGGTTAGAATTGTTTTTGTCTTAGCACCTTAATGGGAGAACCTATTCCATTGCCAGTCAATAGATAGTTTCTCAAACATTAATTCGGCCCATGAAGGCCTAATCGTCCATCTATTGTACAAATATATTTTAGTTGTTTTCTTTGGTTTTTTTGGTTTGTTTGTTTGTTTGTTTTTTTGTTTGTGTGTTTTATTTTGTTTTGTTTTTGGTTTTGTTGTTGTTTATTTCATTTCTTTTGTTGTTTTGTTTTTGTTTTTATGGAATTTAATTTTCCTTATTTTAGAATATTGGGTAGTTGTTCAAAGTACACTAAGGGTACTATGACTGAGAAATTGATTTAGGTATTTTTAGGTATATTTGTCGAGCTCTTTCATTTCAAAACTTATGTTTTATGCCCATTTTAATGACAATTTGAAAGGTTATAAACAAACATGTATATTTTAAGTGATCTCATAAACCATTGTTGACTTTGTCACATTTTAGATAGGATTGTTTATTTTCATAAGGCCCTATTTGTCTTAGGGTGACTATATTCATGAGTCAGGTGAAAAACCCGATTCTTAATGTTGCCATGAGGTCCACTATAGTTCTCAACCTAGTTTTTAGATTCTTACATCTAAAGTATTTAGGGAAAAGATAAGAAAATAATTGCTTCAAGTAAACTATGGAAAGAAAAGAAAATAAAAGTATAAATTACAGTAAAATCAATATTTTAAGGGTGATTTAGGTATCTCTACTAGGGCTATAGACACCTGGTTGGCAGTAGATAAATTCTTTGAGAGAACTAGAGACATATTTATTGAGGCTATAGATACTTGGCTGGTAGCAGAGCAATACCCAATATATCATTGCATGATAGCTAATGGGACTCACTTCACGTAGCTTAAATCTTGATACAGTTCTTCCAAGGATAGGTAAATTCCTTAAGGAAATGATGCACCATACATGCACAGACTCAGATTCAAAGTTGCTTTTTATGATGCACATTTTTAGATTCCAGCTCAACCTTGTTTACTGTAATTGATCCTACTCAAGTTAAAGGTTTATAAACTAGAGGTTCTAGGTGATTGAATTCTTCAGTATCTTTAAAATGGGTAAACCATTTTCCCACTCGAGTCACCAATTATTATGCCTTGCATAACAACCCCATTTTATTTCTTCTATCTTTGGTGTTCTTTTTTAAGCTTTAGGAGATATATTTTTTCTCCTAAGTCGTTGTGTTTCCTTTGTTTTTTGAGTTTGGGTTTCAAACTGTCACTAGCACTTGTTACTTTCCAAAGTTCAAGTTCCTATTTGTGTTTTGATCCTGATCCCCTTATTTTTATTTATGTTTTCTTTGTTCTATCAGATTCAGGTTTCAGATTGGAACCATCACCTTACACCCTTAAAAGTGTAAGTTCCTATTTCTATTTTGATCCCGACTTCTATCCTTCATCCTGTGTGTTTTTAGTTTTTCTTTTAGAATTGGACATCGGACTAGAACTAGAACCAAGAAATTATCCAAATTTATTGTTCTATGTTCCATCTCGATCCTACTTTTTGAATCTCTTTGTATTTTTAGAATCGAACATCGGACCTAAATGGGAACAAACAGATTTGAAAAAGTTCTTGTTTCATGTTTCGTCCCCATCTTGATTCACGTGTTTTTTTTTCAAGATTCAGATTTTAGACCTTTGCTAAAAATTTACAATCATTGAAAGTTTGGTGATGTGCATATCTCAATCTCGACTTTCACTTGCCTTCATTCTTGCAATAATGCATTTATGACCTTTGCCTCGATCTCGAGGCCTGAACTACCTGCATTTACAAAAAATTGTTTGCATATGGAAAGGAGTTTTATTCCTACCACTCCTTAGATTTCATTCATTTTGGCTTGTATAGTTTGACAAAACAACCTAGAGTGGTACCGAGAGTTAGGGTTTGAGGTAGCATTTATATCTATCACCATGTTGCCACATTTTTGGTTGTGATTGGAGGTAGGTTTTTTTTCCTTTGTTTTCTTTTTGTTTTTTGTTTGCCTACATTTGTTTTGTCTATTATTTCAAATTTTTGGTTTCTTTATTGTTTCTTGTGCATTCTTTTTGATTTGTTTTTTATTTTTCTTGGAACCCTTTGGTGTGTTTTCCTTCATTTTTATTCAAACCCTTTGGTTTTTTTTCTTTTCTTGGCTTTGGGATTTCCCAAATTTTCTATTTTTGTGTGTTTTGTTCTTGTTTTGTGTGTAGGAGTTTTTTTTGTGCTGCGCCCTAGTTTACCTAGGGTTTTCTATAATTCTTGGTTGGTTTTGCATTAAATTTGATAAATTTTGAAACTTGGGAGATTATAAATCATAATCCAATATCAAGGGCACATTTAGAGATTTTTTTATATTTATTTGGATGCCTTTATATTTTTTGATTGCCTTGATACCAATTCCTACAACTCCATCAAAATCAAGATTGAAAACCAAGTTGTGTGCTTAAATCATCATTTGGGTTTGGTTCCAGACCAAGTCCTGATTCTGAGTTCCAATATTTATTAGGATCAGAGTTCGGGTTGTGGCTTAATTTTTTTTTGAAGATTTTGATAATGTATCGACCAATGTCTTGATTCTGATTCTCGTATATTATCTAGATCATATTTTAGACATGCACCAAACCCTTGACATGTCCTTAGGTTCTACCATTTAGTACCGACCTGATTTTGAATTTTGACACAATGATGAGACTGAAACTCAAAAATTAACTTATCCTTGCTTGTTTTCTAAAGGTCTGGTTCCAAAACATGTCTCGATTCTGACTTCCAACACAACATCGAGATCATAACTCAGGATGCTACTTACACTTGTTCAATCCTTTGGGCCCATTTCTAAATCATTCCCTAGTTTTGACTTCTGATGCATCATCAAGATTTGATTTTGGAGAGAACCCTTCACTGACTCTATTTATTAAGTATCACTACCTAGTGGAGGCCCAATCCTAATTTTTGAACACATTGTGAGATCAGACCATGGAATGAAACTAAACCATGTTTATAGTTATAGGTGTAGGTGTGAAACCAAAACCTTATTCTAATGTGTAATAGAATTGAAAGGTTTTATATTAAGTTTAGGTTCAAGGTTTTCCTTGATCCCAATTTTTGATATAATTCAATACTATTCTTAGAATGGTCAAGTTCTTGGTTCTATATCGAACCCAAAACTTGAAAATTTTCAATTAACTTGTAGAATGTGAATTTATCTTGAATAAATGGAGATACAATATGAATGATTGTTCTAATCTATTCTTCACATGTCTTCTCTCTTTTTAATAATGGTTAGTATTGTAGGCGATTAAAAAATATCTTACTAAGAAGAAGAAGGAACATCGAAGGGAGCAAGGAGCAGAAGGTTAAAATTGGAATAGGTTCTTGTTACAATGAAGTACGAGTTTCAAGGGACACAAGTACCATCCAAGTATGGTTTTGATGTAATGGATATTACTGATAAATTGGTGGGTAAAATTTACCTTAAGTAGTTAAATGATGACACTTTTCAGAAGAGGCTACCCCAAGGGAAAAGAGAATTGCAAATTCTAGGTTGGCTCATGTAGCTACATTTCCCATTATAGTGCAATGTCCAAAATTTATTTTAACTACTGTAAAAACATACAATCCAACTTAGAGGCAATGCATTGATTCATAAGGAAATGTAATCATTGATATAAATCCATGGATGATTAGACTGGGTTTTGATCCTCCTTCTCACCCTAACCCCAAGATTATCTTTGAAGCTGATGCACTCAAATAGTGGGAAATAGATTAGGATGACAACAAAATGATCATTTATAATAAGTGGCTTAAGACAAAGAAGAAATTAATCAAGAAGATTCCACCCAAGCCTAAGAGGTTTGATTTCTTTGAAGACATTTGTGATATTATTACCTTGTTGGTAAGAGTATTTGGGAAAAGAACTCACATACCTTTGAAAATTGGATGTTTCCATTTATTAAATTGATTATAAATAAGAAGAATTATTTGGACTAGGGAAATATAATTGCAGATAACTATTAGGGTTAGAAGGAATATATATAACAAGTTAAATGCAGATTTGATCAATAAACTAAAGAAATAAAACACATAGGAAATTATAGCAAAAATAAGCCAACACACAAAATTTAACATGGCTCACCCAATCTGGGCTACATCCACTAAACCACAACCATGCAATGATTTCATTATCCAGTGCAAAAAATATTACAACATCATGAATAATTCCATACTAAAACTCCCCATCCCAACTACTTATAACAAGCTTTTAGAAGCTTCTAGAAATTAGGGTTTACAAAATCATATTTTTTCCTTTTCGGTGATGAAGTAAAAAAAGGTGTACAATACTAAAGAGTGTACAATAAAAAATGATCAATCACCACATACTAAAAATAACATCCATGATCAACTATTGAAAGTAATGGAAACAAAGACATTATACATGTCTTCAAATGTGATCTATTGCTGCAATAATGGGATGGTTTCGAGGTTAACCATTGTGGGATCTATGAATGATGGTTTGGATTAGAAGAAAGTATGGGAGCACTATGACCAATTAGAGTTGAAGGAAGTAGAAAAACACTTTAAAAGGGTCAATGATGAATTTTTATATGTTATTATTAATCATATCATAGGTGATGGTTGTTTTAGATTGTCTCAGGAGGCCATGGAGTTTATTCAAGAGTGGGGATATTGGTTCATCCAATACCCCAAATCCACCTATTTCAGATTGTTTGGGTATGACGGGCACCCTTTCAAATTTCCAAGGTTCTATGGTGATATATGGGTCTTGATGGAATTTGGTCATCAATAATCTAAGGTGAATGCTAAGTTATTTGCATAGCACAAGGTTGGCAACCACTCATTCCCAATGCAATTGGGGTTTTATTCTTCTTCCTCTTCGATAGAATCTAAGAAATAAATGGAGGAGTTTTAGTCTATGAATTTCAAGCATCATAATTTTAGAAAATATTTTGATCCTAAGAGGATGATGTATGGTATATATGCTTCACAATTTCCCCATCATCGACCACTTCTAGAAGACTTTTGGGAAAATTTTGAAGATCAACTTGATGTAGGAAGAAGGGGATATGAAATATTGACCACTCCATAAATGAAAGAATTTAAGGTTTTAAAATATATACCCAAAGGCACCATTGATGATGAGATAACTCTTGACCCTCATTATGAAATGGATAAAGTTTCCACCAAGGATTTGGAGCCAATCAATTGGATGGATAAAGAGGAAACCAATATTCATAAAGGTCACAAGTAGTGGTTGATAGAAGCCTAAAATGGCTTAAACTCCATCTAAAGAAACCAAGAGTCAAAGCTTCAAGGAAGAAGGATTTTATCAATGACTATAGGTCCTCCATTGAAACAAGGCAGTATAAAAGGTTAAAGAAAATTGTTACAACCATGGAGGTATCCATGGAGGAAACCTCTCAAGAAGAAGAAGTATTGATGAAGGAAGTCACCGAAGCTTTGGAAAAAGATAAGGTTACTTATCAAGTGGCTGTTGTAGGGTTATTTTCAAGTCTTGGTGCTACACCCAAAGTTGTTGTATACCTTGGAGAAGAAACTACTAAAGAAGGCCCTTCTACTGTACCTATGCAAACTAAGGATGTTCCTCCAACTACACCATCAACTTGAGGAGAGGTAGTTGGTGAAGAAGAGAGGCATCTTCTGATTACTATGAAAGATTCACCCATGTCTTTGAACTTTGAAGAAACTCCAATTTAGGAAGAAAAATAAAAATGGGAAGAGTATCTTGAGAGAGTCGAGGAGGAAGATAGAGAAGAGGAGACTAGGTTTGAGGAAGGAATCCTCTTGGATGAAGTTACAATGAATGATGTTTTGACTAAATAAGAGAAAAAGGAAATATTGGAAGCAACTCAAAAGCAAGATGCCAAAGAGCTAGCTAAGGAGGAAGAAGAGAAATTAAAGAAAGATGAAGAGCTAGCAAGGGAAAAGGAAGCTATAGAAGCCAAGCAACAGGATAAGGAAACAAAAGAGGAACTATGTATAATGGATTTGGAAGAAAAAAGATTAAGAGATGAAGAAGAGGCGACACAAAAGGAAGAAAAGATGAGAAAGATAGAAGAAATTAAGGCTCAAAATGAAGGAATGGAATAAGAGAGACTACAAAAATAATAGGAAGAGTAGGATAAGATTTCTTTTGAGAAAATAGTAGAGATACTTTTTTTTACACCTTCATCCACACCTCCTAGTGCTCAATATGTGACAAATCAACTAGATTCTCCCACTTGGCTTAAGTTGAATTTGGAAAAGAGACAACAATTTCAAGCCCAGTCGGTGGTGTGGGATGAAATGGTAAAGGAAATAGACAAGGTAAAGCCTAAGAAGAAACCTCATGTTATTCACGCTACTAGGCTCACTGATGATGGAGACTTGGTAGCAAAAATTGCTACCCCGATAGATGATAAGGATGATAGGGAGCTACAAGCTATGGATTATCAAGTAAGCACTGTCAATTTGGGTAAACAAATAAAAAATCAGTAAATAAATATCATTGAAATTATTACTACCACTACCAAGTTCATGATAATCAAAGATAAATAGCCTAAAGATGATATTAAGTCCTAATTAGGACATATGAAAAGGTTCTTGAAATAACTCTCCACTTCTACCATTGAAAATCTGACATCCACTAAAGTTCCAATGTTATTCAGTTAGAAACAAGTGGATGAGTTGAGTGCCATGAACTTGAAGGCTACTTGGTTTGATAGCTGGTTTGATGATTTTAAGAAGGATATTGGAGAACTTCTAGAGGAAGGATACAATTAGTATGACAAAGCTCTTACTCTTCTTGGTGAAATTGAAAAAAATCTAAAGAATGGTGGGGAGAAGAAGAAAAGTACAAGAAGTATCTAAAGAGTTTGAAAATGATTGATAAAAAATCCAGGGACATGGTGATCTATTTGTGGATTCTAGGTGATGAGAACCCCAAGTATATTAAGAAGTCAATTAAAATCACTACCTATAAATCTGAAGTGCTTATTGAACACATAACAATTATTCTCAAAGCTCAATATGAAATAAGGCAACATATAGGTGTATTTGAGGATATTGTTACACAAGTTACTACTAAAGATTTGTGTTAGAATGGATGATGTAATTCCTTGCAAGAAATAAATGATAGTTGGGGTAAATTATTGGAGCAATTTCTTAAAGAGGGTGATTGATGGGCAAGGTCATTGGGGCCATTTTTTGCATCATTTAATCTTTCAATTATCTAACTGAATGTGTCTTAGAGCTATATGTGATAAGGATGTCTCCATAGATTTGGGGGGTTTTACACTATAAACAATGACTTTTTCTTTTGGTTCGACACCTTCAGGAGTCTTCAAGAGCTCTCAAGAGTGGAACTCAACAACTAATTTCTAAAGAGTAACCCTATATTATTCCTTAACTAATGCTCATTCAAATTCTAGTAACTTAGTTCAAACTCCACCCGACTTAATTGTAATTGATTTATGGAAAAACTAAATTCACTCTTAATCTAAATTCAAAATTTAAATTTAATTGAAGAGAAAGTCTATTTTATGCTTGCAAGAAAATAAATATTAATCTAAACAACAATGCTAAATTTCATGAATGAATTGCAAATCATTTTTGGTTTAATCTTCCCATCAGTCATCATTATTATATCCACTAAAACCACCATGCATTTGAAAATAGTTATTACGTCTAATTCCTATGAGTAGTATTTCAATCTACAGTAAGAAAATTAATGTGAATCTATAATGAATCATAATGAACTATCTTTACAATACATTGAACTAATCTAGAAAGTATGAGTAAATGCAGTCACTAACAATGGTTAAACAAAAATCAAGATTCGTAACTTTTCAATTGATACAAACTGAACAAAAATAAACTAAATCAAAGGAAACAATACAAGGTCACGTCCTTTGGTTGAGTGGGCCCTTATCTTCCTCTCACGGGACCTTTAGCAATGAGATTCAAATTAAATCCTTATTTGCATTCAAATTGGCCCAAATAGGCGAGTGTAACAAAAGTTCACAGTATAGTCAATATAATATCAAGTGAAAAATTATCTAAGTCTAGACAAAATCTAAGGATGGATATTTAAAGGAATATCCCTTAATTTGAATTCAAAATCATGGCACTACATGCCAAGATAAAACTCAGAAAACTAAAACTAAAATAAATTCAAAGTATTAAAAATAATTCTACCACATAATAGCTAGAACTAGAAGTTTCCAAACTGACTAGAGAAGTAGATTCAAAATTATGATGAATCAGTATCTGCTTGGAGCGATCAGGAGAAAAATTGATTCCACGTTGTTAAAAAGAGAGTTTAACAAATACACCTTATGAAGTAAGAATTTAATCAACGAAACATAATCCTCAAAAATAGGATGCTAATGTGACAACAAATATTTTAAACTTTATAGTTATTCCATTATTAACATCATTAAAAGCAACACATTCAATGCAAAATACTATTTCTAATATATCCCCTAATTAGTTAAATATAAGATAAAATGAGAAAACATATAAGTATTTATTCTAGTGCCAACATATTTAATTAACAGTATAATAAAGCCTTTGTAAACATAAAATGATCATTTAAAGTATCATTTTGAACTCTCATCATTCTCTCCTATTGTTGTCAACCATGTTCTCATTGTTGAGGATCTAGAATTTTTTTGTTTCTGCTCAAAATCTAGGTAACCAAGTCAACCAAATCAGCATCTTGTAGCATATATTCTAAGTAGGTCCTAGGATGAGCATATCCATTTAGTTTTTCAATTTCTTCTATCCAATATCTCAGACTTCCCCCATAAGTTTTGGTGATGCATCTAATGTAGGTGCAGGAATTATCATCAAGGGTGGCCTGAATCTCATTCCAATCCAATTGGCTTGCTTCTCTTCTATGACATCTATCAAAGATCTCACTCTAGTGACACTATAGGTGGTATTTCTTAGAGAGATGGGTTCTCTTCTTCTCAATGGTGTTAGTATGCTATGAAACCTATCTCTTGCTACAAACAAAGCTTTGTAAGGAAGGTGATCTTGAATATTTTTGAAAACATGAATTCTTTCAAAACAATTCTTCCTGTAAACTGGTGCTACATTCTATGATAGTGAAAAATATCTAAATCTACCTTTGAAAGTCCTTGACCAGGGGGTCTTATCTCTCATAGGGATACCCAGTTTCATATGTGCATATTTATACTAACCTACCCGATTTTCCCACTCAACTTGATTCTGCAACAATGATACAAAAGACCTGATTTATATTTCTCCTATAAAAAATTCAAAAATGATTGAGGAAATTGACCAAGAAGAAAACCATGCTGAAAATATTCACACATTTGATTTTGAACAGTTGGATGATAGCTACAAAATTCTTTAAGAAATCCACTACCATAAGCATAATCAATTTTCCTCTTCATAACCAGTTGATTGATTTTCCATTGAAGAAATCTTTCCCTCAAAAATAATGCATTAAACCTGATGGCTTTTTCATGGATAGTATTGCAAAGGATAGTTCTACAACTTACTAAAACCTTTCATTTGCTTTATCTCTTTATTTCTCTAACTGTTTATTCTTATCTCTCAATTGATAATTTTCTTGTTTAAGTTTCATCATTGTTAGATATAGGTATCTCCTTGGAGAAAATGAGGTGGAAGCCTCATAAAAATGTAATTTACTTGATTGTTGTCTTAAATCTTCCTCTTTTTTCTCTAAATCTTCCTTGGACCTTCCTATTTTGTCTACACTTAACATTGCTATTTCCTCTGCACTTGATAACACCTGTGCATTAGCTTGTTGTAAAGCCTTCTCTATTTTGTTTATCTTTCCTTGCAAAATATTTTATTATTCTATCATTTCCTTTTTCACTTGTTCTATTTTATTCATAGACTGCTACAACTCTTCTTCTTTCCTTTTTAATTTCTCTTCAAGAAATTGAATTTTCCTTTTCTCTTCCTCTAACTCTACTTCAATTCATGATATCACCATTTCCTTTTCTAACACTTCTTCTTCCTCCATTCCATCTCTTTCCTGCATTTTAGGATATTTTTCATTTTCACCCATTGGCTCTTTACCCTTCCTTCTTTCAAAAACCAAAAAATGTGGAGGGGAAGATTCAACCTCCTCATCTTCAAATTCATCATAAGATTCATTCCCTTCCATTTGATTATCATACTCTTCAGTAGGCCTATCTTCTTTTGGAATATGAGGAGATTGTCTTTCATAATGTGAGTCATGGGATTCTATCATAGGGGTTCTTTCTAGAGATGGCAGTGGGGCTTCAAGAGGACTAATGACTTGTTTAGGAGACTACATAGGGGTTGGAACCTTTTCATGGCTTTCCAAAGTGTCTTGATGAGCTTTAGGGGTTTATTATGGTAAATCGTCATGATTTGGAACATGGGTGTTAGTAGTACTAGGGTTTCCTTCTTTCAACTCTTCTTTTTATTTTTAGAAGTACTACTAGTTACCCTAACAGATTCCTATAGCTTTCTCTTTTTCATTGTATATCTTTTTCTAGAAGATTCTCCTTTTTTAATTTTTACCCTTTTTTTTGTAGGTCCCTTCTTGGGTTTTCTTTCATGTTTAATAGTGGGCATTGAAAAAAATTCAAGCCATCCTTCCCTACTAGAGTCTTTCCTCATACAATGGTGCTTAAAAATGAAATGTATCAAACTATGATATTTGATAGATGATGCACCCATAGACTTTGCTCTAGATATCATAGAAGAAATTTGAGAAAATAGAAAAGTAGGTAGGTTGATTTTTGTAAAAAGTCTAGTAATACCATATCTTAAATGCATCAACATCACATTCTTGGCCCCAATATTGTGTCATATTATCCTTTGCACATGAATAACTTCATTAACTACATGACAATACTTTTCTAGGGCTCCTCCAGGCTAATACAAGCTATTCCCCTTTGACTTCCCTTGTGCCACTGAATTTCAAGCCGCCTTCTAGGTTCTTCATGGAATTCTAAAATTGACTCTTCAAAACTAATATCCCCTTTATTTACTGGTTCTCCTTCAACGATAATACTTAATAATTCACTTATAATAGCAAGACTGACTTCTATCACTTCCCCTCTAACTCTTGTAGCATTAACATTAAAATTTATCACAAATCCCTAAACTAGTTCAAGCTCAAAACCCTCATATATCTAAACAAAATCAAGCCATCTAGCTTCTCTAAGTAATCTTTTTGTCTCAAGGTCCAAAATTAAATTTTCAAGCTCTACATTTCTCTTATTTCCCATTTTTACTTCTGCAACTCAAAAAAGAAAATGACAACCACAAATTGTTTAAGAAAATACAAAATGAGAGTTTCTTCACTCAAACACACCAACTTTTCAAAAATTGCACACCATGTCAAATCATCAGCTATTAATTTCTCTTTATTCCATCCAAAGGATTCACATGTAATAACTCCATAATTTTCATTATTATTTGCAAAGTTAGCAACAGTGTTGACATAAGAAAATTCATTGGTGTTGATATGAAGATGTTATTATTACTTGCAATCATTGCGGAAGCCATTTAAATGTCACATCCTTATCTCTCCACTAGCTTTTAAAATGAGTAATACAAATTTATTACAATATCAATAACCATTTGGTGGAGATTTCTATACTTAAAAAATTTACTCAATTTCACATCATAATAACTATGTTAGAAAATAATACTTAAAAAATAATATCTACAATAAATGCACACTCATTTTTGATTCAATGCAAAATTCAATTAGAGTGTGCAAATTAACTCAATTAGAAAAGATTCCAATGATCCAATTAGAGAGAGATTGAAATTAACAATAATTTTTATAGCTAAGAACCTTGAGAACATCAGGATTGATCAGGGGCCATCAGGCGCAACCTGAAATTGATCTAGGAAGAGCACCATTTCTGGTTTTTCAACCATTCCTTTTTTCTTTTTTTTTGAAAGATAAACTTCCATTTCTCATTTTAAATTTATCTCCTTTATTCAAAAGGTAAATCATCATTTCTAGTTTTCAATCTACCTTATTTATTCATGCCTTTTTTCCAAAAGATTATTCAAAAGGACATTCTCCTATGAAATAAATATCTTCCACTAGAAAATGTTCAATTCTATGTTGTAAATCTAATATAAATATTCCCTTGATGCTGGTTTGTGATATATCTTTAGATGATGACCATTAACCAGCATAATCATTCTTTCTCCATGTATTTGTACCAGTTGAAAAACTCCATTTTAAAAAAATTGATCAATTTCATAGGGCCCCAACCATCTGGTATGGAATTTCCCTTTAAAATATTGCAATCTAGAATCAAATAGTACTGCCCATTCTACCTTCTTGAATTGTCTAGTCACAATGTGCTTATTATTCCATTATTTCCTCTACTTATAGATTATTTATGCGTGCTAAAGAGCTTCCATTCTTATTTCATCTAATTGGTTTAGCTATAAAATACTATTTTTCTCTACCTCAGACAAATCAATACCAACATCCAATGTTGTTTTTAATGTTTACAACTCAAACTCAATAGGCATGACAGGAGTTTTCCCATAGACTAGCTCAGACGGAGAGAATCATCTTGTAGTTTTCTAGGTTGTATTGTAAGCCCAGACTACTTCATCTAACCTTTCTACCTAGTCTGTTTTTCTCAAAGAAATAGTCTTTGTCAAGATATTTTCCAATTCTTAGATAGTAACTTCTACTTTCCCATCCACCTAAGGATGATATGGTGTGGATTTCATGTGTGTCATCTAGTATCTTTGCATAAAATCTTCCATCATAGCAAAAAAAAACTGTGGTCCTTGGTTTGACACTATCTCCCTTGGTGGGCCAAATCTTTGAAGAATATGTTTATACAAAAAATTAGCTACTTTATCTTCCCTTGCTATCGACAAAGCTTTCACATCGGCCCACTTTGTGACATAGTCTGTAAAAACTAGAATTTAATGTTGTCCTATATAAGGTGGATCAACAGGTCCCACAAAATCAATTCCCAATTTCTCAAATGGTTCTAGAGATATCTAAGATTGTAATGGAATCTCCATTGTTGGTGTAGGTCTTCCCATCCACTGGAATTCATCACAATGTTTAACAATGAAACATCCTTTGTCATAGATTGCCAAAAATAACTAGCTCCTAAGATCTTATTAACCATTTTGATCACTGAATAATGTCATCCTTCTAGCTCATGATGCAAAGCATGCATAACATCATAAACATCTATTTCAGCAACACACCTGTAAAGAACATGATCAAGAAAAATCTTAAATAAAAGTTCATTTATCCATTGGAATATAGAACTTTCATGAATTAATCTCCTTTTGTGCTTAGGATTAAATTGATTTGGACACATCCTTGTTACAAGATAATTTTCAAGATCAAAAAACCATAGAGGATGAATTGATATTGAAAACTAGTGCTCATTCATAAATGTGTCATCTACTTGCTCTTGATCACCCTACAAAATAAATCTTGAAAGGAAATCAACAACAACATTATCTTTACGAGGCTCATCTATTATGGTCACATAAAATTCTTTCAATAATAATAGTCAGATTATAATTCATCCACCCACTACATCTTTATTCATCAAATACCTAATAGTAGCATGGTCTATGTGAATGAATATTTTGTAACCAATAATATAATGCCTGAATTTATTAATTGTATATATTACAGCTAAAAACTATTTTTTAGTTGTTGTGTAATTCCTTTTAGTAGGATTCAAATTTTTACTAACATAGTGTTGAAAAAAATTTCACTCACATTAGTAGTGTCGAATAAAAAACTCCACAAATAGACTATGAAGAAGCCTATTCTTCTTGAAAACTATGGAACAAGACAATCTTGAAGGGGGAAATCTGCCTAAACAAAACAACAAGATTGACTCAGTTCAATCCCATATCTTTGGTAATTAGGTGATGATAATACTAGGTTCACTTCAAGGTATGATGTGAATTTTATATTAATCTCAAATGGACTATGTTTGTTAATTTCTCTTTTTATAGTAGACACTGAATTTTTAATTTGTATCTCAAGAACAATTATCATGAAACTGAAAGATTTGAAATAATATTTCATGAACATCAACAATTTTTTTTTTTGTCACTTAAGTAGATTTAGCTTTAAGCATTCAACAATTTCATGTAAAACAAAGTATTTTCAATAAATTTCCATCCATTCATCTATTTTTTTGGAACATTTTCAAAGAATTTAAGCATCTATTCTAAAATATAACATAAAAATATTGAAATTGAAAGTTCTCCTAGTTATTCTCCATGCTTGCCCCAAAGAATTAATTCAATCACATAAAACCACTTCATACTTCACCATATTGTTTCACATCTACAAAAAAAATAGTGTGATCTTTTAAAGAGAGGGTTAAGTTGTGACACCGAGTAGTTTTTGTATACATCCTTAAATGACATAGTATATAGGCTTGCTCAGCGGAACTAATGAAACTAGTTACAAAAGATTCATTAGATAGGTAGCTATCAAATTGGATCTGATATTAATCAATGTCTACGTGCATACAAGTTTATAGACTAGAATGATTCAAAAAATAGGAAAAAAGAACAAAACTTAAAGAAGTTTTGGCTCTTCCAACATCCACAAATTATGAACTTCAAATGAAAAAAGATATCCGCTGGCCTCTTATAGAACACAAGATTCCAATAGGATAAGACAAATACATGAGAGATAATCCAAGGGATGAATCACATCAAGGAACATGGAACAAAGTGATTGAATAGGAAATTACAACTGAAGTCTTTGAAGATTAACTTCAATTTCTCATTGAAGCTCTTCGGGTTTCAATCAATTATTATCAGGGTTCCTTAATGGAACCAAACCAATCTGCTCATTTGAGTGTAGGAAATTCCGATATATATTCAAGTTGATCTAGTGGAAATTAAATTCCTACACTCTAGGTTCACTCTCGATTTTAACATTCTAGGAATAGGTAACTCCTGGAATGTGTACACTCTTTCACTACATGCTTAAACTACAGAGTTCCGGTTTTCTAGTATCTGACACCTCTTTGCAATGAACTTTATTCAAGCATGAGCCTCTAAAGAGTATCATTGAACCTGGTAACACCATCAAATCCATTTGTAAACTTTATTTTCTTGATCGTCCATACCCGAACTTTGCATATCAATCTGTATTTATAAACATCTCATGTAAATGAAACCATTATTCAAATATTATAATACTAATTTCCATAAATAACACTCTTTCCAAAGTACATCTTAAATTATTGTATGATTATCTTCTACATATATACCAGATGATTGGACTATCAAGCTCATTATATAATCACAAAATTTGTAAACCTTACTCTATCGCAACTCGATACCTGGTATTTAGCTTTACCCATAAACTCTCCCCGGACTTCAATTTTACAAAAATTCCATCTATCTCGGGCTTCCAATATCGGACCGGAATGCATGTCTTACTATCATTATAGCCTTTTTTCCTTTCAAACATCTTATGTTTCTGGTATGCAACACCCGAAACACTTTACTACGAAGCATTCATTAAATTAAAGATTTATTTTTCCCTTTTTTTTTCTCGGTGATCTTCCAAATAACTAGCTCATACCATAAGAGTAGAAAAAAATATATTGGCTCCCCAAGCATTAGTCTTGGGGTGTGTTGTGAGACCACACAACAACTTGCAAGCAATAAAACTAAATTTTTTAAAAAATTGAAAATTAAATCACCAATTGTAAATCAAAATTTATACATATTTTAAAAGAACCTTTACCTCTACCTAGATTCTAGCATAAAAAATTAAAACTCCCTCGGAAACATTTGTGTGTTCTCTGATTAATTCTAATTTTTAGAACTCAGTAAAAAGAATCAGTTCATTACATTGAACTAAATAATATGGTAATCCTCCAAAGCCAACCAGGGATAGACCCTTGCTTCCAATCAAGTGTCCATAGCCCCAACAAGGTTATCTTTGTAATTCCCCCAAACATAGCTCTACTGCTAGCCAACCATCTACAGCCCTGGTATATTTATTCGGATAGCCTAAAGAGTTGATTTCTCTCTCTTTTTTATAGATATAACAATGATAGCTCATTTTCAACTTTTGATATTTCAATAATAACTCATTTTCAACTTGCAGGCAATGAAGCCCACTATTAGGTTGGGAATTACAGTGGTAGTAAAGGTTACCTTTTGATTTTTCATTCAATATAAATCCCTTTTATTTTTTATTCAATGTAAATCCCTTCATCAATTTACCATTTCCCAAAAATTCACTTAAAATATATTCCCTATTGGTGTGTATTTTCGGTTATGTTTTACCACCTTATGCCAAATCCTAGCTAACTAGAAACCGTTATATGTTAAAAGATATGTATAAATTGAAATTTAGCAGCAAACAATTTAATCACCAAATTAAATCCAAATTTAGAAACATTAGTTACCACCCTTCCAATAAATTATTATGGCAACCGCTGAAATTCCAGCTAGCACTTCCTATTCGATGACACTACACCTCATTAATGGATCAAAATTATCATGATTTCATAGGAACACAATCACATTATTATTCATTTAATTCACATGCCTAATTTTTCATGTATCGTTTATCTCCACTTATCCAAGTGATGATGCGTACTACCTTACCAACTTAATTTTTTTCTTTTTTTCGTTCCCAACATACCAACACCTTCATAATTAGTATGTCCAAAATAATTTGAAAAGACCATAATTAACTTCAAAATCTTCAACTTTCTTGATTCACAATCTTTGTACTACTCAACTTTGAAGCAATTTATCACCAACAATGTGTAAAGAATTAATTTGATTTAACCTTTCATTCTCAAAACACTTGTCCTATTGCCACCTTTCTTACGATTTTTGAGATTTCTCTCAAGGCAACTTTGTACCACACTTCTCTCATGGATTTCTATAGATTCTACATTGCTTCCTTCTGAATTCTTCACATGGTTTCTTAGCTTTCTTCTCTGATTTTGCATTTTCTTGCTCTATTTATTTCTATTTGCCTCTAGGCCATGGATACTCCAATTTGTTTAAGATACTCTCACTGTCAGAATTTTTTTTAGGAAGTATCACATCCCAAAGGCTTGAATTTTTTTTTTTCATTAGGACTTCTAGTTTAACTATACCAAATTTGTGCTTAGTCCTTGAGGAAAAATATGTTGAATCCAGCCGGTACTATCACTTTTACTCTGATGTGGCTTCTCATTTTGTAGCATCTCTTCTAGATATAGGGCTTTATGTGGAAGATGTTCGCTCAACTGCAAACATGATAGTGAGACCTAAATACCTGGAGAACCTAGACACTATTTTATCTATGGCACATCTAACCATTGAAATCCCCTTGATGGATGACATTCCTCGATTCTTGGAGCATGGGTAAATAGTTCCTCTTCGGCCTTTTCTCTCAGACCTCCATATTCAGGACTTTGAAACCCATCGGGAACTCACCTATATAGGTTTTTTAGCTCTGATAGATGAGGCATCCCACATTGACTAAATAATTACCACCACCACTTGCAACTAGGCTTTCTCTTTTTGAATTTTGATGTTTTGAAACAAGAATTTTGATATTGATGTATATATGCGATACACACACACACACACACACACACACACACACACACACACACATATATATATATAGATTTTAGTACTTTCAAAGCATGCATTTATTGTGTATGGTTTTATCAATTTTTTGCATTTCACTACATTTCTTTACAAATTTTTGGATTAACTCTCATGTATGCAAGGTAAGTGAAGTAGAATTTGCAATTTCAGAGGCCAGACAAAAGAAAAAGGGTAAAAATAAAACAAAACAAAAGAAAACATAAAACAAAACTAACCTAACCCTAACTAACCAAACATCTAATCTAACAAATGATTAAATATAACAAAGAATCTAATTCTAATTTCTATGAAAACTTCCATTGTCATTTTGGTACAAATAACAATAGGGTTATCTTTAAATTCATTCAATAAAATTTTGGCAATCCTACTGCAACAAAGGATTATTCTAAATTTTCTATGTTTAATAATCATAAATTCAAAAGAGTACTTACCAATGATTCAGATCATATGTATGAAAAAAACCTCATTAAAGGTTGATTTCAAACACTTCATCTAATGCAACCATACTCTACCTTCTTCCAGCCCTGCTTCATGGTTCATTTATGTACTCTATTTATTTCCATGAATGACCATCCATTTTTCAACTTTTTCCTCTGAGAATTTTCATATCTTTGGCCCTGTCTTCACTTTGCACTTTGTTAGACCAAGATATATGACAATTTATATTATCATCAAAGAGAGAAAAAGTAAAAGAATGATATTCTATATTTTTCATAAAATCAGAGAAAATTCCCTTTTATCATGTAGATTTTCTATTTGGGGTAAAATAGACGTGTCTCTCGCTTGATTTTCCCACTCCTTTTCTTCATTTGTGTCTCCCATGTATAAGGAGAATGATTCAACTCATCAATTTCATTTTTTCATTTATGATGCAATATTTTGAAATCTTGACATTCTTGTTTGTTTCCCTGCAACGTGTTATGATTTTCCTTGTAATAATTATAGTTATCCAACTATTTTGATGCATTAGTTTATTTTTTAACATTTTTAGTTTTAGTAGGGTTGCACATAATGTTCACTAACGTCTATTTCCTTCTAGCAGTTATAACTTCTTCTATTAACAAAATTAATTTACACACGGCTAAACTCACCCTAGTTAAGAAAGTTTCACAATCGAGCTCACCATGATTAATTGTATCATGAATTATAAATTCGGTGACCCTACTGAAAGTGAGAAAAATTAAAGGATATAATCTTTGATTAAACATTCTCACAAGTTTCTCAACTTCTATACTAAAATACTAGCTTGTCTTTATCTTTAATTTATACGCTTTAAAACTCAAGTCTAGATAAAAAAATTGACAATGATGGCCCTCCTTCTAGTTCCAATTCTTGTTGACAATTGTTTCACTCGCATCAACAGTGTCGAATAAAAAACTCCACAGAAAAAATGCAAATAATCCTATTCTTATTGAAAGATATGGAACAAGACAATCTCAAAGGAGGAAATATACCTAAACAAAACAACAAGATTGGCTCAGTTCAATCCTAGGTCTCCGATAATCAGGTCATGATCATACTAGGTGCACTTTAGGGAATGATTTGAATTTTTTGTTAATCTCAAAGGGACTATATTTGTTAATTTATCTTTTTATAGTAGACACTGAGTTTTTAATTTGGATCTCAAGAACAATTATCATAAAACCAAAGGATTTGAAATAATATTTCATGAACATCAACACTTTTATTTTCTATCACTTAAGTATGTTTAACTTTAAGCATTCAATAATTTCATGTAAAACAAAATATTTTCAATAGATTTCCATCCATTCATCTATTTTTTTGGAACATTTTCAAAGAATTTAAACATCTATTCTAAAATAAAGCATAAAAATACTGAAATTAAAAGTTCTCTTGGTTATTCTCCATGCATGCCCCAGAGAATTAACTAAATCAAATAAAACCACTTCATACCTCACCAAATTGCTTCACAACTACATACAAAATGGTGTGAGCTTTTAAAGAGAGGGTTTAGTTTGGACACCAAGTAGTTTATGTATACACCCTTAAACAACGCAGTATACAGTCTTGTTCAATGGAACTAACAAAACCAGATACAAATGATTCATGAGATAGGTAGCTATCAAATTTGATTTTCTATTAATCAATGTCTATGTGTATACAAGTTTTTAGACTGGAATGATTCCAAAAATAGGAAAAATGAACAAAATTTAAAGATGTTTTGGCTCCTCTGACATCCACAAATTCTGAAAATCAAATGAAAAAATATATCCATTGGCCTTTTATAGAACACAACCAAGGGACAAATCACATCAAGGCATGTGGAAGAAAGTGATTGACAAATAAATTACAATTGAAGTCTTTGAAGATTGACATCAATTTCTCATTGAAGCTCTTCAAGTTTTGATCAATTATTATCAGGGTTCCTTTATGGAACCAAACCAATCCACTCATTTGAGTGTAGGAAATTCCCATATATATTCAAGATGATCTAGTGGAAATTCAATTCCTACACTCCAGGTTCACTCTCGATTTGAACATTCTAGGAATAGGTAACTCTTGGAATGTGTACACTCTTTCACTACATGCTTAAACTCTAGAGTTCCATGTTTTCGATATCTGGCACCTCTTTGCAATGAAATTTATTCGAGCATGAGCCTCTAAGAGTATCACTGAACCTGGTAACACCATCGGATCCATTTGCAAACTTTATTTTCCTAATTGTCCATACCTGAACTTTGCATAACAATCTATATTTCTTGCAATCACAAAATTCTACATATTAAATCCCTTAAAAAAAACATCTATAAACATCTCATGTAAATAAAACCATTATTCAAATATTATAATACTAATTTCCATAAATAACACACTTTGCAAAGCACATCTAAAATTCTTGTATGATTATCTTCTACATATATATCGGATTACTAGACTGTCAGACTCATTAGATAATCAAAAAAATTCAAAACCTCACTCTATCGCAATCCGGTACTCGATACTCAATATTCAACTTTACATATAAACTTTCCCTAGGCTTAAGTTTTACCAGACTTCCATCTATCCCATGCTTCCAATATCAAATTGAAATGCATGACTTACTATCATTATAGCCTTTTCGCCTTTCAAACATCTCTGGTTTCTGGTATATAACACCCAAAACACTTTACTACGAAGCATTATTTAAATTAAAGATTTATTTTTCCATTTTGTCTCTAGGTGATCTTCTAAATAACTAGCTCATACCATAAGAGTAAAAACAAATATATTGGGTCCCCAAGCCTTATAGTCTTGGGGTGTGTTGTGAGACCACACAACACATGGTAAATAGCATGCATTACTTCATTCTCATCTTTTTGTCCCAAAAATGCACCAATAAAAAATTTGGATGGATCAGTATGTATATGAAATGGAACTCCCCAAACACGTACTTTATAATAAAATAAGTAATTAAGTCATGTTTAATTATTTCAAAATATTTTTGACAATCACTTGTCCACAAAAAATCCCCGTCCTTCTTGATAAATGTGAACAAAGGTTCAACTAGTTTACTAAATCCGTCAATAAATATTCTATAGTACCCAGCATGCCCAAGAAAACTATGAACACCAATTTGATTTTTAGGAATCTCAATCCATTTAATGATTTATACTTTCTTGGGATCAACATTGATTCCCTATTTAGAAATGTGGTGTCCTAGAACAATCCCTTCTATCATCATTAGGGAACACTTTTCATGAATCAAAGATAACCTATGATCCTTAGATCTTTGAAAAACCTTGTTCAAACTTTCAAGTGTTTCTTCAAATGTTTGTGCATGAACTATAAGGTCATCCATATATACTTCCACACATTAGGTAGTTAAATCTACAAAAATGGCTAGGACAACTCTTTGAAAAGTGGTTGCTGCATTACATAGTCCAAATGGTAGAATTGTATAAGCATACATACACCAACGACATGTTAAGTTAGTATTGTCTTGGTCTTCAGGAGCTACTTGGATATGATTATACCCACTAAAACAATCTAAGAAAGAGAAATAACTTTTTCCAGCTAAGTTATCAAGTACTTGATCAATAAATGGTAAAGTAAAATGATACTTTTTAGTGGCTTTGTTTAATTCTATGTAATCCACACATACACACCATTTTAAATTTTTCTTGGGAACAATAACCAATGGGAAACCCATTGACTATTAGATATTGGATAAATAAATCCTACTTTTAGTAGTTTTTCAATTTCTTACTTAACAAGGTCTCGAAGAATAGGATTGAACCTTATTTGACATTGCCTTACTATCTTAACATCTTTAGTATTAATATGAAGAGTAAAAATGGAATGGTGAGTTCCTCTCATGTCTTTATATTCCCAAGAATATTCTTTAGTATGATCTTACAATATTTTTTTTAATTCCTTTTATTTTGAGGAGGATAAGGATGAATTAATGAAGAGAGAATTATCCCCTACTACAATAATTTATTTGATCTCATTTTTAGAATCAAGTGGATCCCCTAAAAGTGTATTCATGGAACATGGATGTGAATTTTTCTAATGTAACACTCCATGATAGTTATTCTTCACTACTTGATCAATCTCTTTAGGATTAGGACCTTGTTCTTCACATTCCTCAACATGTTCTACTAAAGTAACCATGACCAATTCTACAATGCCATCTCCTTCTGACTCCATCTCTTCATCAACCAAAATTTGAGTATTAGGCCGAATTGATGGTTGGGCTAGAGGATAAAGTGACAAATCCTTCTCTTTCTAACCATTAGAAATTATCATACTTCCTGATCTGCAATCTATCAATGCTACTACAGTGGCTAACCATGGTCTACCTAAGATAATTGGATAATTGAAATCCTTCTTTCTAGCTTTAAGGACTAGAAAGTCAACTGGATAATCTCATGTATTAATGGTAACCATGACGTCTTCAAGAACACATTTAGGTTTAGTAGTAGATTGATTTGCCAAATGTAAAAAAAATGTTGAGGGTTGAACACTTGTCATACCCAAAATTTCAACAGTGTCTGATGTGATAACATTGATAGCTACTCCCAAATCAATTAACACATTGGCTACCTTAATTCCTCCAATACTCAAAGTTATAACAAGACTACCAGGATCATTATATTGTTGAGGGAGTAATCTTCTTGCCAAAACATCATTGATTTTAGTCCCTATCTATATTGTAGGAGGTAATTTCTTCTTCCTACCTAGCGTTTTCATACAAAGAGACTTGACCAACTGATTTATTTCTGGTATGTCTTTAATGGCCTATAATAATGGTATCTCAATATTGATAGTTTTAAATTCAAGAAGAAGTTGAGAATCTACCACATTCATATAATTTGGTTGGGAGCTATTAGGAGCTACTTGTTCTATTTTCAAACACTCTAAGTAACGCACCTGATTAACTTTTTGTTCATCATCAGAGTTCTAGTTTTCCTTCGAATAATCTTTTCTTTCTTTCTCACCCTCTTGATCTTTAACATTTGGTATGGATGGGACATTTTGATTCCTTAATTAAATATCTTTGCCATCAATGGCATTCAGAGTAGGAAGATTTCAATCAATATGATTGTTTTTGGGATTTGGAATAGGCTGTGCTAGAATCTGAGGTTGGTTTTCTTGTTCATTAACAGTATTAGAACCATGGATTAACTGAGATGTCTATTCCCAAGGGTTCCTTGACCCCTGATTTTTCCATGGTTGAAACTATGTTTGATTTTTTTGCCACTACAGCTGATTCAGGTGCCATTGTGGCTGATTTGATTGCTACTATGATTGGTTTCACTAAGGATTCATCGATTCAAATTGACTCTAGAATGTAGGTGGTTATTGTGTTTGGTAGGGAGGAATACATTGGTTTTCATTTTTCCAAGGATTCTGATTACAATTAGTTCTAGGACCGCACTGCCCTTGATTAGCATTATATCCTATATTTTGGGATCTCTTCCCAACATAATTATGTTCTTCCTTCACTACAGATGGTTTCTTTGGATGATTATTAATTATAGGTAAGAGGTTACAAGAAATTGTTGCATGCTTTTTTCTCAAAAATCTCATAGAGATCAATTTGATTTAATGGAAATTCTCTCAAAATATGTTTCCCTCTACATTTGGAACAATAAATAGCTACAAGCTCAATATTCTAATTATCTCCTTGCATGTTGAGATGAAGAAGTAAATTAGTTTTCAAATTTGCAATTTCCTCCATTACTTGAAATGCATTAGTAGTGAGAGCTTTGTTTCTTCAGGAGCCTCTAGTCCCTACTCTAGTCCTAGAGTAGTTTCTACATATTTCAATAATATCTTCTAAAGGAAGCTTATTGATGTCACCTTTCCCCATAATATTCAAAGACTCTCTAGACTCATCATCTATTCCTTTCAAAAATAGTGTCTTATTGATCTCATTATCCAACCCATTACCACACCTTTTATGCAAAAACTGAAATCTATCAACATAATCTTCCATACTTTCATCTTCCATTTGTCTCAATCATAACAACTCTTATTTCCTATCTCTTGCTCGACAGTAATACTGGTATTTATCCAAAAACTTAGTTTCCATTTCATGCCAAGTTGAGATTGTCCCTACACCTAAATCCCCATGAACTAGCATAAGGCATACTCCTTTAAGGTAGAAGGAAATAGTTTCAACTTTTGTTATCAGTTGTATAATCACATGTCTAGAATAAAACCTTAAACTTAAAGAGAAATTGGCCAGGGTCTTTAGAATTTTTTCCCCTAAAGGTAGGTAAAATCGAGGGTGAAGTATTCTTCATAGGAGGCTCATCAAGTTCTCTGTTTAGATTAATAGGATAGGAAAAGGTTCTATTTGGTGGGGGGTCTTTTCTTGGTTGGTCACCCATTTATTCTTCTTGAGAATGTTCCTATTTCTCTTCTTTATTTTCAATCTAATGTTGCAAAAAAAAAAAATCTTGATCAAAATAAACATTTCATTAATGAAACCTTCCTATATGGTCTTTAGCTCATCTCATCCACAACCTAAACTATCTTCCTTATCAACACTAAGGCTTCAAACTTCATAGCTAGTTCTTTTAATTTTCCCTGTCAACGATGTCAAAAATTATGGGCAAGGTTGTTGGTGTCACTTCTTGCATCATTTAATATTTTAATTATCAAACCGGGTGTGTCTTAGAGCTATATGCGATAAGGAAGTCTCCACATATTTGGGGGGTTTTGCACTATAAATAATGAATTTTGAATTTTGTCTGACTCCTTCAAGAGCCTTCAAGAGCTCTCAAGAGTGGAACTCAACAAATAATTTCTAAAGACTAACCCTATCTTATTCCTTAACTAATTCTTATTCATATTCTAGTAGCTTATTTTGGACTCCACCTAACTTAATTGTAATTGATTCATGGAAAAACTAAATTCACTCTTAATCTAAAATTCAAAATTTAAATTTACTTGAAGAGAAATTTTGTTTTACACTTGCAAGAAAATAAATATTAATCTAGGAAACAAAAATGCTACATTCAATGAATGAATTCCAAATAAGTGTTGGTTTAATCTTCCCATTAATCATCATTATTATTTTCACTAAAACCACCATGCAATTGAAAATATTTATTAAGTCTAATTATTATGAGTAGTATTTAAATCTACCGTAAACAAATCAATGTGAATCTATAATGAAGCATAATGAGATATCTTAAAAACATATTGAACTAATCTAGAAAGTATGAGGAAATGTAGTCACTAACAATGGTTAAACTAAAATCAATATTCTTAACTTGTTAATTGATACAAACTGAACAAAAATTAACTGAATCAAAAAAATACAACACAAGGTCACATCCTTTGGTTGAGTGGGCCCTACTCTTCTTCTAGTGGGGACTTCAACACTAATATTTTAATTAACTCCTAATTTGTATTCAAATTGGCCCAAATAGGTGAGTGTAGCAAAAGAACACAGTACAATCAATACAATATCAAGCGAAAAAGTTATCTAACTCCAGAAAAAATCTAAGGATGGATATTTATAGGAATATCCCTTATTTGAATTCAAAATTATGGTGCTACCCACCAAGATAAAAAGTAGCAAACTAAAACTAAAAAAAAATTGAAAGTATCAAAGATAATTTCACCACAATAGTTGGAACTAGAAGTTTCCAAACCGACTAGAGAAGTCGATTTGAAATTATGATGAATCATCCAACTAGAGCGATTAGGAGCATAATTGATTCTACATTAAACAAAGAGTTTAAAAAATCCACCTCATGAAGTAAGAATTTAATCACCTAAACTAAATCATCAAAAATAGGATGCTAATGTGATAGGAAAGATTTCAAATTGCATAGTTATTCCATCATTAACATCATTAAAATCAACACATTCAATGCAAAATATTATTTCTAATATGTACCCTAATTAGTAAATATAAGATAAAATAAGAAAACATAGAAGTATATATTCCACCGGTAACATAGTTAATTATTACTATAATAAAGTCTTTGTAAATATAAAATGATCATTTTGAACTCTCATCAGTGATGGACCTGTAGGAACTCTCTTGGATAGGCTAATGAATATAAGGTCTGAAATTCGATGGGTTGCAACTGATATCAATCAGATGTGAAAAATTTGTTGTGGCTACCGAAGAGTTAGAAGAAGCAAAGCTCACAATAGGTTGGATTGATGGACTTGATGAAAAGATGGTGAATGAATTCTTTGACAACTATGATGTATTCCATGGATTCCCAAAAGAGACTAGTAAAAAGTGAAGGAAAATGTTCTTTTTTTAATAAGAAAGGATGAAGTTAAAAATGTCTACCAGTTCCAAGTTCCTTTACACAACAACACCTCTAGATCAATTTTGATGGGCCAAAGATTGGGTGTGATGTTCAACAAAGAGATAGAGTTAGAACTCCTAGTAAGATTTTGACTAAACTAGCACAATGCCTACCTTTCAACTCCAATAGTTTAAGCAAAGATAGGACTCAAGATTAATTGGGCATCCCTATAATTGTGGATCTAGGCCCAAATTTGTGGATCTTGATTTTTGATAGGAGGGATTAGTGTTAATTATTTTCTATAAGTAAAAATACTCTCCTCATTGTAAAGGTGGGATGATTGAAGTCAAATTGGCTACCTAAAGACTAAATATAGTTTAATTTTATATTTTTATTCAAGACACTTGAACAATTTTATAGCTTTTAATGCAAGTATTTTATTTTTAGAATTTTGTTAGTTTAACGATAATGCTAATACTCAATGGTTTTTCAAATGCCAGTGGATTTTTTTGTGTATAAATGTGTCTTAATTGATGAAAACCAATAGAATATTTTGATTTTAAAACCATCTGTTGTGTTATTTGTGGATGATGTTTCTTGTTGCTTATTGATTTGATAATTTTGGTCATGAGCTTATGGTGCTTTACTATTGATTTTTTTTTTTAAAAGTGATGATGAATGGTTGCATTTTATAAATATGCACTTTGAATGGATGTGATGGTATGAATTGTTTTATGAATCATGTTGTTCTACAGTTTTAGATAATTGGAAAAATTCCCATTACAGGAATTACATGTCTAAACTTAAAGAAATTTATGTTTACATTTGTTGTTCTAAATCTGTGGTCTGTCTTTTTTCTATTTATTTAAAATCTACACGCTAGATTAATTTGTACTACCTAGTTTGTATTGTTCTACCAGCAAAGGCCCCTTAAAAATTATAGTTTCATGAACCACTGAATGATGAAAATATAGTTGAGAACCAACTGCAAAGACCTTGGAAGATAGGTGGTTTTAGATCATTTATCTTTTTTAGGAGAAATAGAGTAGTATTTTATTTTAACGTTGCTATGTTATTTTGACCATCAATAGGTACCTAGTGATTTTTCATATAAAAATAAATATGGATCTATTTCCCCTCTATAATAGCCTCTCACACTTTTATCTCTAAACCATTCAACTATAGCGATGATAAATGAAAAGTCACAAAAAATATCATTTGTATTCAACAAAAAGTTTTTGGGAGCCATATTTTGTGTTATTTATCTCATGGGTCACAACCAATTATGTTAACACATTAGGGTAGATATATAAAATCTATGGGAGGCCTTTTTTCACATATTAGCTATCCCAATCATTCTAGGCTACACTATTCTAGTGTAGTCTCTTGAGAGCCCTACGTGCAAAAAGATGCCAAACTATGATAAATTGGTTCTCAAAATATTTGGCACTTATAAATATATTCCATATGAAACTAAAATTTCATGTAGGGACCCTCCACAATAATATCTCACATTTTTCTAATTTTCAAACCATTTGACTAGGCGACAATGTATGAAAAGTTGCAAAAACTATCATTTTTATTCAAAAACACCTTGTCGAGAGTCATATTTTGTGTTCTTAATCTCATTAGGTGCAACCAAATGTTTACAAAAATTAGGGTGGGTGGGTGAACACTATGGGAGGCCTTTTTTCACACCCTATTTATCTCAATCATTCTAGGCTACACTATTCCAATGTAGTTTCTTAAGAGCCTAATGGAAAAATCTACCAAAATATGATGGATTGGTTCTCAAATTTTATGGCATTTAGATAAGTTATATTTAAACTGAAAAATAAATATAGGGACCCTCCAAACTAAAATCTCTCGATTTTTTAATTTCCAAACCATTTGACCATGGTGATGATGTAGAACATGTTCCAAACATTGTCATTTATGTTTAGCAAATACTTGTTGGGAGCCATATATTATTTTATTTATCTTGTGGGGCTCAATTGACTACATGAAAATTTTAGGCGGGGAGATGAATAGTAGGGGAGGCCCTATTTCACACCCAATTTGTCCCACATTATAAGATACACTATTCCATCATAATCTTTTAAGAGCCATAAGTGCAAAAAAATTCCAAACTATGCAAACTAGTTCTCAAAATCTGTTACACCTACAAATGGTCTATTTGAATCTATAGGTGGATATGGTGCCACTCTCTAGTAACCTATGTCAATTATAGTCAAATGAAATTTTTTTGGGCATTCCAATAATGAATTTATTCTTGCAAAAAATATTAGTTGAGATTAGTGTAAATATGGAAATAGTTTATTGTATTTTGTGTGTCATGGATCCCAATTGAATATGAAAACATGTTGAGATAGGTGGTTTAGTGTAACCAAAGGCTTTATTTTGCACCAAAAATTTCATGATTTTTCAAGGTTACACTATTCTAATTTAGTGACTTAAGGGCCCTAAGAGAAAAATAATGTCAAACTATGATAAAGTAGTTGTTTGAGATCCGAGGCATCTTGTAGCTTTTTGATGATAATAGTGTTGATTTTCTTGATAATATAGCATTGAATTATAGTAAATTCAACTTGTATATAATATTTTACCCTATGATAGTTAATAGGTAAATCCATAGAATAATGAAGATAATATACATGTTACCAAGTATCAAGGGACAATATTCAAAGGGTAGTACAAAATTTAAGAGGGACACCAAAATATCATAAGGCCTATCAAGAGTGTTTCAAATTATTCAAGTTCAAAACATATACATCCTGGTGATAGTTCTATCCAAAATTTTAAAAAGTAATCTCTACACCATTGAAGGAAACATTATAACATTTTTTTATGAAAAATATTGATCAATATGACAAAGAAAACATGATGGAAATAGTCCTAACATGATAGTTCAAATAATAGAATGTGAAATGATAGTATATGGTACTAGAAGAAATTAATAACAATGTTCTCAAATGTGTTATGGTGGCATTCAAACTACAATAATAAGATACCTAAAGGTAGAGGATAGTGCTAAAATAATTTTTAATATAAAAGAAATAAATAATAAAATGATAGTCCATGATATAATTGAGAAGAAAAAGCACATATATGAAATAGAAATGGTGTTTAGAATGCCAAGAAAACTAATAAAATTATAGTCAACAAGCTATCATGAACATATGGCATGATATTTAAGTATGAAACATAGTCGCAAAGGAAAAGTATACAAGGATTATTCAAATTATAGGAGCCTAAGAGTTTGATGATATGTAGACTATCAATATGTTGGTTTTTATTGATGGTAGTAAGAAAATTATAGTTAAACCATTACACACTTGTAGGTGACCAAATGAAAACGATATTAGTACAAAGAGGAACACTAGAGGATAATATACCTTATTTAGTGTTTGGTTGGAATACATATATGTGGGATTTGTCTTGAATGCTTTAACCAAAATAAGATCAATTCACAATGCATCTAAACATAGTCATAATGCACAATAATAATGATCTAGCATGAAAATGACTTTAGAAAGGAAATAAAATGAGTGCACTTGAAAATAACGAAGTCATTAAGGTAGTGTTTGTAAACTAAAAATGCATTGAAATGATAGTGAATGATAGTGATTCAAGAGTCTTGTAGGGAAGCTAATACTCTAAGATAGATAAATGGTATACAAGGATAGTCAACATAACTTGTAAAGGCCAATAATGATAAGGACTTACTAAAAAGTTCCTTTAGTAATACAATCCTCAAAATGATATTGTTTTCAAATGTACGACACTTCTTAAAAGTAATCAATCCACAATAAAATAAAAATGGTCATTATTTTTCAAATCACATGACGTAATCCATATAAGGCCTCTAGAACCTACAATATGTATGATAGTGGAAATTCAAGAGGATGGTGTAGAATGAAATAATAATTAATAGTGAAAATTTTATCATGAGATATATCATACTCATTCAAAAAAATTAAGAATAGATGATAATAAAAAATGAAGATAATTATGTAAGTAGTATAATGGTGTGCTTATTTGAATGAGTGGTGAACAAAGATGAGTCAAGATAATTATAGAGGTTGGAAAATATGCTAGGCATAGCTATCTAAACATAATAGTAATAATGGAAGTAATCTGTATGTCTCTAGGTAACTTTTCATGTACAATTAAGACAACCTATAGACTTGAGATGACCAAGCCAAGGTCATTTATTGCAAGTAAATACTCATGAAAGATAGTCAAGAAGGAAATAAATTTGTATTAATTTATTCAATTAATAATTTGTAACAAATATGGACAACATTGGTGTAATTATTCATTTTTTAATCAACCATGTGTAGAAAATATGAAAAACATGTAGGAGTCTATGGTGAACTCCTCAAACACCCCAGGATCACCTGCAAGACAAAATAACTTCCATAAGAGATAAATGATAGAAATATCATGCTATCATTAAGGATTCAAGCATGCCAAATTGAATATGGAAATGCACATATGAATACTTTCTTATGTAGGAAATGTGGTGAATAGGATTAGACAATATCACAACAAGTGTCTTAATCCTATCACATGGGACAACTAAGTCCTACAAACCAGGGATAAGATAGGTTCTAGAAAATAAAAATCATCCTTCTATAAGGAATATTAGAGCTTGAGTAAACTTAACATGTGAATTTATGTCCCCTAATTATCTAGTGAGTGAATTAACTAGGTATAATACATTTATTCACACCAACACCCCCATTAAGTGTAAGTTATGAGAGAATATTACTATGCAAATATACAAGGATGTAAATATGGGTCTCGGCTATGAGGCCATGTTAGATACTCATGTACAAATGAAAATACAATCTCTCACAAATGGAGAAAAGGAGAAAACCTAGTGGGACAAAACTCCTCCCCAAAAGAGAGATGAAAGATAATAAAGATACCCATAACAAATCTAATTAGTATCTATCCACAAAAAGGATAGCAAGAGAGATCATACAACCCCCCCATAATGAGATAACCTACTACAAAGAAGTATTGGAAGCACACTTGTGGAGTAACACTAGAATTCTATATTTGGCAAGCAAGGAAAGATACTTCTATTTGCTAGAAACCATTTTAGAGTCACTCAAGGACTCAGGTCAAAATCATTATAAAGAAACAATAGACCTGATGCCAAGGAACATGAGAAAACTTTCAAATTGGTACAAATTTGGAATCTATGAAGAAAATTTCGATTGAACAATGATCTAGAACTGAAATAAAGTGCACAAAAAATCCAGACCTAATGCATTCAAAAAAGGAAATAGTGCATGCACTGATAAATGTTCACATCTTCCTCCATGAATAAAAATGACATTAGATATATGTAGAGGATAAAATCAAATTTCCAATGCCACTTGAATCATGAAAATCCAAAAATTGAGGAAAACTTTATGAATTTTCTAAAAAATGGTTAAATTTGGTTTGCAGGAAACAATTTTTATAGAAAAAAAGTTTTAATTTTGATTTGATTTCTAAAAACTATATTCACTATGAGTAGAAAATAACACAAACCTAGAAATATTTTGATGTGAAGAACAAAACCTAGACTTTTTTTTTATTCAACAAGTAGAAGATGAAAAAGTGAATTTTATTTGACCTTCAGCTTGTAGAAAAAATAACACGTGATGATTTTTGGATATCAATTTTTTATATATTTTATTAAGATATGAAAAATATAATTGATACGTATATGGTGTTTTGACTCTAGGAACAAGACCCGAAAATAGTTTTTCTTACTAACAAGTGGAAGATAGAATTTTGAAGCAAAAATGAAAACAACTCCAATAAAAGCTTCAAACTTCCATTTGCAACTTTTTCAAATGATCTCCAATTTGGATCAAACAAAATCCAAACCTGACTTTCACAGATGCCCTAGATTCAATGACAAGGTTCTCAAGACCCTCACTTGCACCCCACACAAATTTCACACCAAGATTGGTCCCTTAGATATGGGAAGAAATATATAACACTAAAGCTCTAATACCATGTAGGAGTTTATGGTTAATGCCTCAACACCCTAGGATCACCTACAAGATAAACTAACTTTCATAAGAGAGAAATGGTAGAAACATCATGTTATCATTAAGGATGCAAGAATACCAAACTGACTATGGCAATGCACATATGACGCTTTGCTTATATGGGCAAGGTGGTGAATAGGATTAGACAAGATCATTACAAGTGTCTTAATCCTATCACATGAGAAAACTAAGTCCTAACAACCTAGGATAAGATAAGTTATAGAAAAGACAACTCATCCTTCTAGAAGGAATTTTAGAGCCTAAATAAAATTAATATTTGAATATGCCCCCTAATTACCTAGTGAGTTAATTAATTAGGTATAAGACATTTATTCACACCAGGAAAAAATTGGTAAAAAAATTACTCACTAGAAACCCATATAGGAATACAATGTTTTTTATTAGAGGTTAAATATGGGTTTTGAAGGGACCCAAAACCCTTTACAAAAAAAGGAAATCTAAAGCAAAGGATAACACAAAAAAGTACACAATAACCAAAAAATAACATGCCAAAACCAAAACAACAACCAAAAAGGATGTACAAAAGTAGCCCCACTACATGTTCTTTAGTAAATCAACAACCTTCATGTCACATGCCATAGCCTTCTGACTATCATCCATAACTTTAGGTGGGTCCACAACAGGAGCCCCAACCTACACCTTAGTCTTGTTCCTTGTTCTAGCCCTAGGCCCACCCTCTTTCACATCATTAATCAAAACATTCATCCCCCACCAGTTTCTCCATAAAAACCTCTTCCTCTAGTAGCTCACATCTAGCACCAATATCCTCTCTAGGAGCAATACCCTTGTGTTTCTTTCCATTTCAAAAGGAGTATAAATTCCAACAGATTTAAGAATCACCATAGATTTTATTCCCTCCCCACCCTTCTCCAGTTGTTCCTCAAGGGTGATGATTGTTTCCTCAAGGTTCTGTTTCATCTTAATAATTTTATCAACAACAATATTCAAGTCAAAAAATTCATCAATCTGGTTCTATACAAAAGACTCGCTAGTTTTTCTCATCACACCCTGAACTCTAATATTGGTCATGTTAACTTCATGAAATAACCATTTAAACAATTTGAACAAAGAAATCGATCCTTCCCTGGCCAACCCAAGAAAATCAAGAATATCTTCATGGTTAACATTAAGATCACCCTTACCCACAACATCATCCTCCTGAGAGGAGCTTACCTTGTACTGGCTAATGTTGACTTCCTTACCCTTTCAAACCAACAACGGGTAATTTGATTTTGTGAATATAGTCTCCAATGTTCATAGTAACTAACCTCCTTTTTGTCTAATTTTCAAGGCCTCTCTTTTACATATCAAGGTCCACTCCTGAAGGCCCCACAACAACCTTCCCACCAATTGCCTTTAGGGGAGAGACAACTTGCATCTCCTGTAGTTGACAAGAAAACCTAATAGTGATTTTCATATTACTAACCACCTCTGAACCCTTCTTAGGAAGGGAATCCAAACTAGGAGCTGACAAAGAAGTATCCCCAGAAAATTAAACCTTTTCCTTTAAGCTTAGAGTCTTCTTATCATCAACATTTTCATCACTCCAAGTCTCATAACCCTTCTTTTTTTAGACCTAAAATCCTTTCTAAGACTTACCCATATAAGAGGGCTGTGAAACCACCTCCATTAAAGCTTGAGAATCTAGGACATAATCTATGTTGTACTTAGAAATAGACTCCTCTTATAGAAAAAATTTCATCTTTTTCCCTTTCTTAGTAAGCGACTCCTCATCAAAGTTAATTTCATACTACACAATTGCTTTCAATAGCTTACTCTTGGGAGTAGCAATCGATTTAGACATCACAAAATATTTGGCATACTCAGAAAAATGATAAGCCCCACATGCAACACCAAGTTCTTGGGGTTCTTCTTGTTTTCCTTCTAAACACTTTCTAGCGATGCTAACAAATAAAAAGGGAAAGAAAATCACTTTTTATGGTAAAAATGATTAAGAAGCGCCAAATAAAAGGAATTTACTGTGGATAAAAAAACCTCAAGGGTAATTAATCTCATTAGCTCCTTCACAACATCCCCCCATAGAACCTTTAGTGAACTATGTTGGTACCTACCTCTCTTAGCCATTTTCAAGTATTGTTCCCCAAACCCTTCGAAAAATATCTACATCACAAGCCTCAAATCAATTTTGTCTCCAAACACCTTATTTCCATCAGTAGGAAGCCCCATTATGTTTGTGATAAATTCTTCATTCAAATAAAACTTAGTTCCCCCAAGTTTCAAAACTTGGTTATTCAAGGATTTAGTGAAATGAGTTGTATCCTACAAATTGTTACCATGCAGTCTTTCTAGATAAGGAGTGAGCCCTCCCTTATCTAAAATATGCCACACCTCTTTCTTTCTCTTCATATAATCACAAGAAAAAGGATCCATATGATTCCTATCTCCACCCATGGATCAAAAATCTGTAGAGCTGAAAATTTTGAGAACCTTGTAAGCAATAAGGAGAAACTTCGAGAATTAAAGCAAAAAATTACCCACAATTCGTGTGGCACCGAGAATATGGCATGAAAAAATAATGAGTCTAGAACTTTGGACCATATGAAAAACCAATAAAGTACCATAAGCATGATGTGGATCAACCACACCATCACTCCACATTATGGAAAGTCATGCGATACTAGTCATGCAAGCTCTGAGCGATACCAATTCATCATCCACACTTGAAGTTTTGAAAATCATGATTTGCATATGAAATAGCCTCCATAGGGATGGGATCACTCATATCCCACCCCCTATTACAACTAACACCTAGGTTAAAAAATACATTTTCTAGACTATTTCCTTTTATGAAAACATGATATATCTAGGACTCTTCAAAAGAATTAAGAATTTATATAGCATCCAATATTATAGGTTCAATACTCCACTACGGGGGCTAAGTTTTTTCAAATTGTTAATAATGTTGAGAGACTCCCCCTCAATCCAAAATTTCATATAACCTTTTAATTGTACCATATTCAAACAATGATAGGTTGCAACCACTTCCAAATAGTGGTTTTTTTGGGTTCCCAAAGGGAGCACTACTGTAGAGACAAACCTACCATCAAAATTTCTTAACACTCCCCCACAACTAGAAGGACCCAAATTTCCTTTTGCATCTCCATCAAAGTTAACCTTCACCAAACTAGCAAGAGGAGCTTTCCAAAAAACATCATCTCTAGAAGCTTTCCCTTTAGTGAGAGGAAGGGAAATATCACAAGGTAGTTTCCAATTATGCGTAATATAAATATCACTAGGACTAAGCAAAACCCTCAACCCATTTTGGAAAGGAATCCTAGAGATAAAGTTTTCTTTAATAACAACACAAATTTTATAGGCCACAAAGATATAAGGAAGATCCAAAATTCTAAACATCCTATTATTATGCTCAAGCTAGATACCCCAAGCAATATGGGGAAGAGAGAGAGAGACCACAAACAAATCAGAGCAGGATTGGAAGAGGGACCAAACCATTGAGACTAGGCTTCCCCAATCGAAGATGGAAACACCCAACTGAGGCTCCATAAAGAGAGAACATGGGCTCAAACTTTAGTAAAAAATATAAATCCAATCAAAAGGTGAAAGGAATCTTCGACATCTACCTCACAAAGAAAGCACCTTCTAGGCATCACAAAACCTCTCTTGACCAAATTATCAGTAGTTAAGACCTTATTCTAGTAGAAGCACCAAAATAAAATGTTAACCTTAGGAATTAATTTAGAGGACCACAAGGAGTCCTATAAAGGAGTAGGACCAAAATATAAAATCTAAAGATGAAAAGCTAAGGAAACAAAGAAATTACCTTTGGAAGAGTGTCTCCGCACAATCTTATCCACAATAGCAAAAGATGGTATATAGATGACAAAAAAAGCTTTAGAAAGGTCCTCAATGCTCAGATTCACCTCAAGAAACCTTTCCTAGCTCCACCCTCAATATAATTAGCCACCCATCTACCAAACCTCTACAAAAAAATATCCTTGAAAGGTTGAGCCCAAGTGATACAGGGTTATCTAGAAGGTTCAATTTAGTTACAGAGGTTGCCAGTGATGGATTAAGGTTTAGTATGATAGCTAGCTTAGTATATTGAGAATGAGACATCGTGGATTAAAGGTTTTGTTGTTGAGAATTTCTAGTTTATTCACCAAAAGTTTCATAGGTTCGCATGAAGGTTTGATCAAGTTATGAGTATTTGTGCACTAACAATTGGTTCATTGCTTTAGTTGGTGTTCCTAAAGGAAGTTGTTGTGATTCTAGTAATATGAGTTGTTGTGGATGTTTCTAGATTGTGATCTATTTGTGTTATTGGTTCACATTGATTTTTGTGCTCATGATTGGTGATTTTCTTCTGAGAGTTCATGTTTTCATGTTCTTGGCCAACAGGGTGGTTGTAGCATGTTGTGAATCTTCAAGGATAATTTTTTAAGATATTTTGTGTTTGAGGCATGGTTTTTGGGTCCCTACTATGTTTGGGCTGATCTTGGTTGATTCACATTGATAATTGCTTATGGATTTAGCTTGACAGTTTGTATAAACTCTATATTTTGTTTGGCCAACATGTACTGGATGTTATCCTTAGATGCAAATATATATGGTCAATTATTTATACAATTTGGGAAACATGTGTGAGGCAAGAAGCATGATGTGTGAATAATGTTCTAATATTTCAAAGGTAGAATTCATCAAAAGAGGTTCAAGATCAATTGTGTAAAGTTATGAAGCAGGGTGATGAACTTTTCTTACTTGAAGAGGTCACAGATTAGTAAAACTGCAAAGTAGAAGAGATCTTCGATGGAGAATGTTATTGTATGAATTGTTTGTAATTCTTGGGCTGCGGCCGAGCATCTATAAAGCTTGAGTGGCATAGGTAATGTGTTTTGAGATCATAATATAATGAGGTGTGAACTTTTAAGGTTGGATTTTTCCCTTTGAGGGTTTTCCCAGGATAATTCATGTGTCATGTGTTCTTGCATATCTGTTATCTTTATGTTGATTATCCATTAACTTCCATTGCATATCAATAAGACCTAAGTGTTGGTTGTTTAACCTATGAGGTTGGCCATTCCCTCACTAGACCCTCTTACCTTGGACTACATCAATTGGTATTATAGTAGGTTGTGAATCTATTGGTTGGTTGCAAATCTATTTAAGAGTAGGTTGTAGACAAGGTTGAAGAGCTAGTTGTAGAATTTATTAGAGCCGATTGTGAATTGGTTGCAAAATGGGGAAGATTGGGAAAATAACGAAGAAGGAAAAAATAAACCTAATATGTGAAAGGGATACTTTGAGGGAAGAATTGTGCAAACTCAGGAAGCGTAATTCATAATTGATGGAGAGGATGAAAGAACTAGGAGAAGACAAGTATGATGCTCTTGAAGAAGAAATGAAAAATGTAAGAAGGAGAAATGAAGAAATGGAAGCAGAGCTGGATAAGTTTGAGGATATTGAAAAGGAAATGGAAGAAAGATTCAAGTTTTTTAATAAGTTGGACAAGAGGAGTAAAAATCTGGAGGAAAGTTTGAAAGAGTTGAACAAGGAGAATAGTTTGTAGAAGAAGGAAAAATATGAATTGAAGGAACATGCTAACCTGTTGAAGAAGGAGAATGAGAATCTAAGATCTAAACCTAAAGTGTGTGATGTTTCTTGTGATACTGATGATTTTTGTGATGTTGCAAAAACTTCTTTAGAAAATGGGATTGAAAATGAAAGTACAACTAAGCCTGTAATTGTTGGTGATGGTATTGGTTTCAAAATCATGTAGAGAATGGGATACAGAGGAAAAGGATTGGGAAAGAATTAGCAAGGAATGACAAAACCTATTGTACTGATAAGGAAAGAAAAAATTGAAGGCCTTCGATATGACAAAGGTAAGGATGCTATAAAAAGTTCAAACAATTCAAATCGGGGAAGAAAAAGTATGTATTGGTCATGTTGTAATAGGCATGGAAATGAAAAGGAATTGTGTTGGGATCTACATCCTTGTAAGTTTTGCGGATTAAGGAATCATTCTAAGAAGATTTTTTGGAATAAAACAAGAGGGAGAAAGCCTAGGACAAATTGTATACATTTGAATTATGGATGGATTGATGGATCAAAATGGAAGTATGTTTCTCATATGTTCAAAAGTTTAACATATTGAAGCATTCATGTGTTGAGGGAAATAAAGGATCAGGATGCAAAGAAAGAAGACCTTATGTAGATCAAAACAGGGAAAATTATTCAAACTATAGAGGGATAGGTGATAGGGTTCATAATAATTATCAAAATGAAGGGTACTAGAGGAGTGAAAGAGGATTTGATAAAGGAGAAAACTATTTTAAAGTTTGGAGGAAGAAAGAATCAAGCACTGAATGTCACCAAGAACCTAGTACTAGATAAGCTTATGAAAGAGAAGCAGTAAAGGATGCAAAGATAGTTTGTGCAGACGAAGAAGAACATGTTGATACAAGATTAGTTTATCCAAAGGAAGGGGAACCTTTGGAGGAATTAGATTGGATAGTTGAACTAGAGAAAGAAGCATCGATATTAAGGATACCTAAGGTTTATGTGAACCGATGTGAAACATAACTAGAAAAGGGAAGTCTACATTGAAAAGAAAGAGGAGGTGATAGGGGAGGAATTTTATAGAGGATATTATAGGAGCAATATATGTATAGAAGAAAATACATTTTGAGGTGTGCAAAGGGTATACATAGATCTAAAAGTGTTGCAAAAGAAATTTAGTCAAGGAAGTCATCTAAGTGTTCTAGAGGATGCAAGTATATGTTAACTTTTAATTGGTTGAAGAAGAAAAAGAAGAACCTAAGGCAACTTGCAGGGTGGGCTTGCTCAGACCACTGACTAGTGAGGCAGTGCAATTCCTACAAGTAGAACACAAAACTTAGAAGAACTTGAGGTAGTTTTCTAGGGTGGACTTGAATAGACTGTTGACCTTGAGGAAGTTGCAAGTGCCTGATAACTTTAATTGATTTAATAATACATTGATCTTGAGGAAAATTGTGGAGAAGGCTTGCATAGACTGTTGACCATTGAGATAATGCAAGGCTTGTAGGTAGATTGCTGAATCCATATTACACTTGAGGTAGTTTTACAAGGTGGAATAGAACAAACCATTGACCTTAAGGAAGTTTCAAGTACATATGAATATATTTCCAAACCAATTCAAAGAGACAATATTGATTTTGACATAATTTATCCCAAAGTGAAGAGGCTCACTTTTCAAATAACCCTGAGAGTTTGATGTAGGGGCATCTGAAAGGTTTAAAATTACATTCAATTAAAGAGGTTGTCAGTGATATAGTGAAGTTTAGTATGATGGCTAGCTCAGTATATTGAGGATGATAATTCATGGATTAAAGGTTTTGTTGTTGAGCATGTCTAGTTTATTCACCAGAAGTTTTAAAGTGTTTGCATGAAGGTTTGATCAAGTTATGAGTATTAGCACTCTAATAGCTGTTCGATTGCTTTAGTTGGTGTTCTTGAAGGAATTTGATTTGATTGTAGTGATGATTCATGGATGTTTCTATATTGTGATCTATCTATGTTATTGGTTTGCATTATTTGGTGTGCTCGCGATTGGTGATTTTCTTCTGAGAGTTCACATTTTCATGTTCTTGGCTAACAAGGTGGTTGTAGCATGTTGTGGATATTCAAGGCTAATTTTTTAAGATGTTTCATGTTTGAGGCATGTTATTTTTGGTCTCTACTATGTTTGGACCAACCTTGGTTGATTCACATTGATAATTGCTTATGGATTTGGGCCAACAACTTGTATACATTTTATATTTTGTTGGGCCAACATGTAGTGGATGTTATCCTTAGATGTGGATAATATGGCCAATTGTTTATACAATTTGGGTAGTGTTGTGCAATTTTGTACACACACCCCATTGAAAGTGGGGACCCTCTCTAAGCTTACCATTTTTGCTCGTTTCTATGACTTGCCCCCTCTTTTGTACTTATCTTTGAAAATCTTGGGGTTTTGGTCTTTGGTGCTTGCCTTGTTGTGGGTGCCTTTGTGTTGGGTTCCTGGTGGTTTTGGAGTCTTGTGAATGCCCTCTTTGGGGTGGTCTTCTTTGGCCTTCTATTTTTTCTGCTTGGTGTTTTTGTTTGGGTCCTAATGGTTGGTTTCCTCCCTTAGGTTTTCCTTTGTTTTCCTTGTTCCTTTTGTTCTATGAGAGGCATAACTGGGATGGAACTGAATTATAAAATTTCACAAAGTTCACTGTTTGGTCCCCATTCCTGTTCTGGCTTTGCTTCCCACTCTCTTGTTTTCTTCTTTGCTTTATTTTTTTTTGTCCTAAGGTTTGGTTTCCTCCCTTAGGTTTTCTTTGTTCCTTTTGTTCTACCGGAGGCAAAATGAGGATGGAAGTGAATTATGAACTTTCACAAAGTTCTTTTTTTGGTCCCCATTCCCATTTCAACTCCACTTCCCGCTCTCTTGTTTTGTTCTTCACTTTGTTATTTTTTGTCCTAAGGGTTTATTTCCTCACTTAGGTTTTATTTTATTTTCTTTTTATTTCATTTTCTAGAGGTGGGACTAGGATGGAACCAAACTTTGAACTTTCATAAAGTTCACGGTTTGGTTCCCGTTCCCGTTCTGGCTCCGCTTCCCGATTCTGCTTCTTTGTCGTCTCGCCGTGTTTTTCCTTTGGGTTGGATTATTTACCTTGGGTGTGATTTGGTATTCCTTTCTTTCACTAGAACTAGAACCAAGATGGAACTTAACTCTAAACTTCACAAAGTTCACGGTTTGGTTCCCTTTCCCATTTCGCCCCTACTTACACTAGGGTTGGTTCTATTTTCTCTTCCACCCATTTCCCTTCCATTCTCGTCTTGGTTTTGTATTTGCCTCCATTTGGGTTGGTTCTACTTCTACCTCTTCCTATTTCCCTTCCTTTCCCATCTTAGTTTTGTCTCTACCTTTGCCAGGGTTGGTTATGTTTTCGCCTCTGTTTTTGCCTATTTGATGTCTCTATTCTTGTTCTGCTCATGACTCCACCTTCATCTATCTTTGGTTCTCCTTTTTCCTAGTTTTATGTATGAATTTATTTCCTTAGGAACTCTAATGGATCAGCTTGGATTTTGATGATGTATTGAGCATTAATGGTGGCTCGTTTGAATTCGAGTTGGATCGAGCTGGTGGTTGTTGTTGGGGCTAAGGGAGGAGTGGGTGTACTTTGAAGATTTGGCAAGATCTATAGGCACAATTGAGTAATTTATGACTTTTGTCAGATGAAACCCATCCCCACACACAAGGTCAATTTTTTAGTGGTGATTAATGATGGGAAAACATGATCTAAAGGGGCTCAACCTAGCTTTGTTCAATTAGAGTCGTTCATTTTCCCATCTTGGGTCCGATTGGTGGCTCATATTCATGCTGGTGTTTCATGCACGTTGTTTTTCATACCGATGGAGCATTAATAGTGGGTGTGAATCAAGGTTTTGTACCCTGGATTTGTGTGATCCTAGATCGATCTGAAGGGGCTCTTGTTACATTCATTGCTAGATGACGAGTTATTGTTGGCTATTAGGGCCGATTTGGTTGGTGGTCAAGCTTCTTTGTAACCCTATCTTTGGTTCATGCAGACATGTTCTATAAGTATGGCCTTTGGTATCATTTGTAAGGGTTTAGATTGGCTGAGTTTTTTCTCCCACTATTTGATTGAGTAGACTAAGTCAGAAGACTTGTAAACAGTAGATTTAGCAATAAAGTAGCATGTTAGAAGATTAGAAGTTAGTTTTTACATTTCAAGAAAGTGTTGTAATAGATTGGAATTTTTACAAATGTGATGATTTAATACAAAGTGCAGACATTGCATTATGATATGTGTCTTCTCTTGCATTGAATAATATTGCATGGTTCTTTTTCTATCTTTTAAATTGCTTGGAAATGTTTGAATATATCTTAGGTTTAGTTAGTAATTCTTGTGATTTAATGCTTGCAGTGTTGTAGCAATCTTTGGTTCATACTTTGGGAAACTTCTTGATTGTGGGAATGTTGTGCAAGTTCAACCTATACCTCATATTTATGTGCTTAGTTCAACTGTAGATATTCATCCAGTGTTATTGAATGAATGCCTACAGTCTAAAAATCTTAAACACCATAGAAGATCGAACTATTTTCTGCAAGATTGCAGGTATAGCCTAGGTCAAACAAAAAATATTTTAAGGGATTGGCCCATTCCAAGTATTTCATCATTTGCATGGTTAATCTTAGGAGTAGTGTTAACATTGGGACTTCCGAAACCCTCATCTTTTACTGTTTCTTTTATTATTTGGTTAGAACTAGAAATTAAAGCATCACCATATCTTAAAATTTGATAATTTTAGAGCTTCCAACATTTTTGCGTAAGACCCCTTGTGATTACTAGAATTTTCACATTTTATCACTGAGTTTTTTTACTGCATTGTCATGACCTGACACTCATGAGACCTTGGGGTTATCTCTTTTCTCATAGAGATCAACATTTCAAGAGAGATAGGATAACTTTTATTCTATTTGAGTTGTTGTTGTGCATAAATACCAAACAACAGGATTGGTGCTAGAGGGAGGGCCTCAACAAGCAAGTTGAAGCATTTTCTAAATGCCATTTCTCCTGAGAGGCTTAGAAGGAGAAATAGATCTATACTAGGAGAAGAAGAATAGTTTCAAGAATTTCCACCTCCAACTAGGTTAAGAAGGACCAGAAGAAGGGAGGAACCATCATCCAATCCATTATTTCCACCATGCTCACCCTCATCCACCTCATCTTCATCTAATTCTGAGAATGGTTCCATTCCACAACCCCAATATGTCATCCATCAATCATTACCAGCTCCACCAATGGATTTATTGGCGAATAACCCATCACCTTTGACATTCAACAACTACAATGTTATGCCCAAGAACCCTAAGCATTTTTTCTCGAAGTTTCACAAAAATGACCCAAATAGGACAACAAAAGAGCACATTCGGATCTTTCAAACTTTTTTGAGAGATAAATGGATTAATCATGAGGATGTTGCATGTAGAATTTCCCCCTATTCTCTAGGAGAGGAGGCCTTTTATTGGTATAATCATTTACCTATTTCATCCATCTCTAAATGGGTTGAGCTTGAGGCTGCATTTTTGCTGAAATTTAAGATTCCCATTAGTGATAGTGAGATTTATATGCAGTTTACTGGGATAAGGGGAGAATTTAATGAGAATATATGATCATTCAATAGTAGGTTCCACCAAGAATACACTATACTTCAAGTACCTTATGATGGAAATGAGGACACTACCATAGCAGTCTACTTCGAAGCCCTTGATAGCCTTACATCCACCTTCCTTAAGTGGATAACTAATCCCCTGACTACCTTGCTCACTGCATATACAGAGGCTGTTAAGGTTTGTACAGACCTAAGACAACACTTGTTAGGACCTCTTCCATCTCTAGGACGAGCTCCTCACCCAAGCCAAGTCCAATCTCTCAACCAAGCTCTAACCAATCACACGCCTATCATGAATCCTATTCCACAGTTTCCTTTGGTCCCTCACCTAGGTCATCCAATAAACCAGGTTCAACCAGTAGTCGGTTATCCCTAGCAAAATGATAACCATCCCCTCCATTCAGAGTCACAAGCTAGTTTCCCTACATATTTTCAGAACTTAGAAGTTTTCAATTAGTCTACTAGTTCTAGAGGAGTGTTAGGATACCCCCAAACATTGTGAAGCTAGTCCCTTACAACAACCCTGATAAAGAAAGGTTAGATGAGCTAACTGAGCAAGTGAAGAAGATGAAAATAGAGGTAACCTACTTGAGGAACTAGAATAGCCAACTCAAAGCCAATCAGAAGAGGATGCAATCAAGTTATAATAGAGGGAAACACTATGAAAGAAATTAGAACTTTGAAAGAGGGCAAGGTTCAGGTCAGAAATTTGATAGAAACCAACAAGGTGGAAAAGGGTTTGAAAGAGGACATGCACCTAGGAAGAATAGGTTGTGGAACACTAGGCCTAACAATGGAGGAGTCCCCACTCCACTGGATCAACTTTCCAGTCTAGAGAAACCTTCAGGTGGTGTTTACCTAGCAGAGGCTACTTTGTCTAGATGGTGTAGGCTTCATAAGACAAGTCAACACTCTGAGCTTGACTACCCTAAATTTCAAACTGTTGTTTCCATCTTTCAATATGAAATTAAGAAGAACTCCACCGGCTAAGAATTGATACCCTCAAATCCCTATGATTCCCCAATTTTGGTGTTGAATCATGCTCCTTTCCCAAGGGATGAGGAGAATGAACTAGAAGAGGAATCAAGTAGCCAAAATGGGGAGGTTGAACAAGTGCTCAATGAAGATTAAATCTCTTGGTTGTTTGATGAAGAAACTAAGAAAAAAAATGGCCCATTGGATGAAGAAGAGGTTGATGTTGAAGAAGTGCAGATGTTTCAGCAACCTGTCAGAAAGTATTATTTGAGGAGCAATCCTAATAGGAGTCCACAAGCTGGAGGACCATTTACTACATCTGCTCCTCCACACAATTTTACTACTCCACCGGATCCACATGCCAATAAAAATCCATCCTACCCTCAGGTGCCAGCACAATACCTCCCAATTGGACAACCAGATGTTTCCAAAAGAAGCAATGTCGATATAGAAAAGGATAGGAAGATTGGTCATTCCAAGGAGGTCCACACTGATATGAATGTTGATTAGTTGGGAGAAAATGTGACTCAAGAACTCAAAGAAGTGATGGTGATTCTTTCTTCTTTTGAGTTATTAAGAGTTCCTAAAATCAAAAATGTAGTCCTGGGGTCCTTTAGTTCAAGTATAGAAACACTAGGAGTAGCAACCAATGAGGAAATTTCAAGGCCTCCTAGTCCAAAAACACCCAAAGGTCCTATTCAATCACAACCAAGGGATAGGGGTAAATAAAAATATAAGGGTTGGGTTTGACAAGTTGACTCATATTTGAATTTATTCCAAGGAAAAATGGAAACCCCTCCTTTTTTTTATCTCTATTCAAATATTTTTTAAAAATATGCAGAATTGCATGTTTGATTAAGAGACATCCATGAATTTTATGCCATTTTCTATCTGTAGGGCTCTTGGTATTACCCCTATAGCCTCTGAAAAGAAGGTCACCCAATTGGACAAAATAGAGGTGAATATAGTAGGAGAACTGAACATGATTCCCATGCAAGTTGCCTTAGATCCTAGAGTGCAAAAAGTACTTAATATTTAGGTAGCTGACATTCTTGATACTTATGATATGATTTTGGGTAGAGATTTTACCAAGGTACTAAATGGATACACATCCAAAGAGAATTCTCACATGTGGCTCCCGTGGAAAGGAGTCCCAAATTATATTAGAATTCAAAGAGAACCTAGAATGAAGTATGTCATTACAGAGTATCAGAATACTTCAAATGAGATACTGGTATCAGAGGTTAGTATGGGGAACTATGTCCTAGCCTCCCCTACTTTAGACACAAAGGAAATATTGGTGTTGCATGGCTCTTTTGGTGAATCTACATCAAAAGATAGTAGCTCCAAAGAGAAATTTGAACAAACGAAGAAACTTAGTGATCAGATAGATATACAACTTAGTTTGTTGGATAACTTCTAGGAGTTTATCCAAAAATGTGTAGAAGATCAGATTTAGCTGGGTAGAAATATGAACTTCAAAGAATTGCATCTTCCTAATTGGTGCAGAGTCCACAATGCTCCTAATTATGAATTGGAATGTTTGTTGTGTCAAACTATAGTGGAACAAATACAAATGCACATTAACACAACCCCAACTGTTGAGTTAAACATATAGAGCATTCAAAATACTCTAAAAGGGAAGGACCCAAAACCTTCTGAAGAGACTCTGGGTGGTAGAAAGGACAAAGGTGTCTCAAGAAAAGTGGGAGATAATGACTACCAGACACTAAGGTTTGATGGATCTAGATCCAAGCGAGATTTTGGAGTGAGGCTTGTGCTGATTAGTCCTAAAGGTAAAACCTAATTTTTTGCTCAAAGACTCCAATTCCAATGCACTAACAATGTAGCTGAGTATGAAGCTCTAGTTCATGGGATATTAATGGCATTACAAAATAAAGTTCAAATTTTGCAAGTGTTTGGAGATTCCAAGCTAGTGGTCAGGCAAGTGAGAAAACAATACTCATGTCATGACAAAAGGATGGCCAATTATAGACATATAATATGGGATCTTATTGAAGGATTTGATGCCTTCAACATTCAACTGATACCTTGAAGTAAGAATCAGAATGCTGATTCTCTAGCACAAGCAATAATTACATTGCAACCCTTATTACTTTCAAGCTTAAAGAAGTTCATTGTGGAACTTGTTCTAGTACCGTCAGTGCTTGACAATGTCACCAATTTTCAGGTATTTGAAGATGATAAGCATATTCTTGATTTTATCGCTAGCTGTGATGTGTTTTCTTCCCAAGTAATTGATGAGGTTGAACCTCAAGAGGATGAAATAGACCTAGAAGGGGTCCTCAATCTAAAATCCAATGCCATTCCAAGAGGCATGGTGCAATTGGAAATGATCTTTGATCTGGATAGGATCAGAGATCGGGAGCAGAAAATAAAAAGGGAGTCCCTCAACTGTCAGTGTGAAACATACAACATGGGGACCCAAAGTGATGTAAATAATGTCTTTATTGGTAAGGTGTGCACTCTAGAGGAGAGGAAAGTAATTATTGATTCCTTGCACACATATCAAGATGTGATAGCCTAGAGTTATGATGATCTAAGGATATATGAAACTTTGATCATTACACATACTATTCCTCTCAAATCAAATGTTAAGCCATTCAAGCAAAGGAAAAAACCAATTAATGCTCTTATAGAGCCCATTATTCAGAAGGAGGTGCAAAAGATACTCTCAACACAAATCATATTTCCAGTAAAACATTCAACATGGGTTGTAAACTTGGTTCCATTTAGGAAGAAAAATGATGAAACCAAATTATGTGTTGATTTCAGGAACCTAAATAGAGCATCAAAAAATGATAATTATCTATTCCTTTCATTGGATGAGGTGTTTTAGGTTGTCAATGGATCTTAGATGATGTCCTTTTTCAATGGGTACTCTGGATACAATCAGGTCATCGTCTAATATGAGGATAGGCACAAGACTACCTTCACTACAAAATGGGGAACCTTTTCTTACCAAAGAATTCCCTTTGGATTAATCAATGTTGGAGCTACATTCCAAAGAGCTATGGATATTTCCTTCAATGACATCATTGGCAGGTGCATAATCATCTACATGGATGATTTGACAATATTTTCCAAGAAGAGAAGTGATCATGTTGCAAATTTATGCAAAGTGTTCCAAAAGTGCAAGGAATTTGGTATTTCGCTCAATCCAAAGAAGTGCATCTTTGGGGTCAGTGAGGGAAAGCTGTTAGGACATGTTATTTCAGAAAAAGGTATTACCATTGATCCTTAACGAGTGCAGGCTATACTAAAAATTCACCCCCTGCACGAAAGAAAGAAATGAATTCATTCTTTGGCAAGATTAACTTTGTCCGAAAAATTTATCACTGGATTTGCAGAAATAGTCAAGCCATTTAATGCCATGTTGAAGCAAGAATCAATGGTTGAATGGAGTATCCAGGCTAAGGAAACATTTGCAGAAATCAGGAGATCTATATTTGAGGACCCTATTTTTGTAAGTCTTGATTATGCTAAGCCATTCTATATCTATTCATTTTCTTTTGATCACTCTTGTGCGGGCTTTTTGACACAAAAGTCCGATCAAGGGAATGAGCATCCCATAGAATTTATGAGTGCACCTTTGAAAGATGCGAAACTAAGGTATCCTAATGTTGAAAAGAAGGCTTATGCCTTGATCCAAACTGTGAAGAAGTTTAGGTACTATATACTGAGAAACAAGGTCTTTGCTATAGTCCCTGATCTCATAGTTAAGTTGTTGTTGATGCATAATGAGTTGGGTGAACATAGAGCCAAGTGGGTAACTATGTTACAAGAATATGATTTTAAAATTCAACCCATGAAGTTGGTAAGAGGGTAGGGACTGACCAAGACAATGGAAAAAATGGGTCCCGACCTTGTTACCCAACATTATAATCTTGAAGATGTTTCTCTGAGGGACTAGAATGATGACATTATCTACTAATTTTTGAATCAGTAGTGTCCCAAACACCTTAATTCAATACAAAGGAGATCTCTATGTTTGAAGAGAGGCAATTTATGATGAAGGGAGTTGTCTTATACAAGAGAAATCATGAAGGTGTCTACCAGAGTTGCCTAGGGAAGGAAGAGGTTGGGAGAGTAATGATTGAATTTCATGATAAATATGGCACAAGCCATGGTTCAACACTTTCCACTACAAATCAGATTCTGAGGGAAGGCTATTATTGGCCTACCTTGTTCAAGGAAACACATCACCATGTGAGAACTTTCCATGTGTGTCAAACTACAACAAGCAAGGAGACGTGTGCAGCTCTTCCACTTCAACCTGTCATTGAGGTAAAACCATTTGCACAGTGGGGAATGGACTTCATAGGTCCAATCAACCCATCTTCATTTGCCAGCCATAGGTATATTCTTACTGTAGCTGATTATTTTATTAGGTGGACTGAAGCTCTTGCATGCAAAAAATGCACTTCTTAAGTGGTAATCAATTTCATGGAATTAGATATCATTAACCGATTTAGTTGTCCATTAGCTCTAGTTAGTGATAATGGGCCTGCATTTCGCATCATTAAATTTTTCTAACTAGGCTTATGATCATGAAATTTCCATAAAATTTGCATCTAATTACTATCCATAGGGGAATGGTTTGGTTGAGTCTTCCAATAAAAACCTGTTGGTAGTCATCCAGAAACTACTAGAAACTAATCCCAAAGATTGGCACACCCAGCTCAAATTTTCCCCTTGGGCAAACCACACTAAATAGAAGACATCCTTAGGAACCTCTCCTTATCACTTAGTGTATGGCCTGGAACCTATCTTTCCTATCTAGTTGAAGATCCCAACCCTGCATTTCATTAGTGAATATTATGATGGAGAAGATAAGCATGAATCCAACTTAACTAAATTGTTACACCTTGAGGAGAGAAGAGATGAAGCCCTAGAAATTTTTTCCAAACATTAGGGTATAGTGAAAAGATGGTTTGATAGGAGAGACAAGGTGAAGGCCTTTATAATCTCTAACTCGGTTCTCTACTAGGATAAAGCCCATGAAAAAAAGGGCGAGCATGGAAAATTTGACAAACTTTGGCTCGACCCTTATCAGATTGAAGAGATTCTGGGAGATAATGCCTTTTGTTTGAAAACCCTCACTAGAGGAGATATCCCACTACCTATCAATAGGCAGTATTTGAAGCATTATTTTCAGTCTTGAGTTGTCCTCAGCTCTTTCCTTGTACATAAGTAGATTAGGTTTCCTTTCTACTATTTTTCTTGCTTGTTGTTTCTGGTTTGGGTCTCTTCTAGTTTTTCTTTGCTTTAGTCTATTTGGGTTGGTTTTCCCTATTGCTCTACATTTTTGGGGTTGTCCCACTTTCCTCTAGGCTTGTTGCATCTATATAACTGGTTGTTTTTCTAGGACTGCTCTAGGAGTTCTTTTTACAAACTCTTATCATCTTTTTAGAGTCATTCAAACTAGTAGATTTACTTCATCTGATGTTGCATGGGCTGGGAGTTAGTGTCACTTAACTAAGTTAAATTTTGGAATGTATTTGGGTCTTATATCTTCACACAAATCTTAAGAATTCAAAGGTTGCATATGGTCATTAGGAGGTCTAACTAGGTGAAAAATCTTAAATTTTGCTCCACCACCACTGCGGTTCTCATTCTTGAGTGTGGGCTTCATTTCCTGCAAGGTGAAAAGTAAAGCTTTAAAAGAAAATCTCAAAAGAGAAAGAGAAAACAAAATATTGAAAATCAAATGAAATGTTACCCTTTTCAAGGGTATCTTAGTATCTCTATCAAGGCTATGCACGTCTAGCTGACAATAGATCTATTCTAGGGAGGGTCACAGTGATAACCTCACCAGGGCTATGGACACCTGACTAGCAGTATGGCTCTATATAGGTTGCTTTTGGAGTAATAATCCATACATAGCCCTATCAGACTTAGTTTGGTCCTTGTTGCAACTTAGGAAAGGGAAATGAATGCATACTCACACACTTTGACCTTGCTACAGGAAATGTTGGCCTGTAAGTGATTTCTGAAACCTTGTCTATTGGTAACCTGATGCTTGGATTGGAACTAGAGATTCTGAGTTCATGATGCTAGTTTGTGATTGAAATGCTCTTGAGCATTTCCCCAATGGAGTTGCCATTTTTTGTGTAGTTTTGTACTCATGCCTCATTGAATGTGGGGACCCTCTCTTAGCTTGCCCTTTTGGCCCATTTCTATGGCTTGACCCCTCTTTTGTGCTTATCTTTGTAAATCTTGGGGTTTTGTCCTTTGGTTCTTGCCTTGGTTGTGGGTGCCTTTGTGTTGGGTTCATGGTGGTTTTGGAGTCTTGCAGATGTCCTCTCTGGGGTGGACTTCTTTTACATTTTATTTTTCCCCTTGATGTTTTTGTGTGGGTCCTAAGGGTTTGTTTCCTCCCTTAGGTTTTCCTTTGTTTTCCTTGTTCCTTTTGTTCTACCAAAAGTGGAATTGGGATGGAACTAAATTATGAACTTTCACAAAGTTTGTTGTTTGGTCCCCATTCCCATTCCAGCTCCGCTTCCTACTCTCTTGTTTTCTTCTTTGCTTTTTTTTTTTTTGTCCTAAGGGTTGGTTTCCTCCCTTAAATTTTCCTTTATTTTCCTTGTTCCTTTTGTTCTGTTGGAGGAAGAATCAGGATGGAACTGAATTATGAACTTTCACAAAGTTCATTGTTCGGTCCCCGTTCTTGTTCTAGCTCCACTTCCCACTCTCTTGTTTTCTTCTTTTCTTTATTTGTTTTTGTCCTAAGGGTTGATTTCCTCCCTTAGGTTTTCTTTTCTTCTCTTTTTTTTCATTTTCTGGGGGTGGAACCGGGATGGAACCGAACTTTGAACTTTCACAAAGTTCACAGTTTGGTTCTTGTTCCCATTTCGGCTTTGCTTCCTACTTCCATGTCTTTGTCATCTCGCTATGTTTCACCTTTGGGTTGGATTCTTTCCCTTGGTTCTACTTCGATCTTCCTTTCTTTAGATGGAATTGGGACTAGGATGGAACTTTACTCTAAACTTCACAAAGTTCATGGTTCGGTTCCCTTTCTTGTTCCACCCCCACTCTCACCAGGGTTGGTTTTGTTTCCACTTCCGCTTGTTTTCCTTCCTTTCACGTCTTGGTTTCATCTCCACCTCCACTGGGGTTTTTTTTGACCTTTTCCTATTTCCCTTCCTTTCCTGTCTCGGATTTATTTTCGCCTCTGGTGGGGTTGGTTTTTTTTTTGCCTCTTCCTGTTTTGTGTCTCTATTCCTATTCTACTCGTGGCCCCGCCTCTATCTATCTTTGGTTCTATTTTTTCCTGGGTTTATGCATGATTTTCTTGCCTTAGGAACTCTAATGGATCAACTTGGAGTTTTATAATGTATTGAGCATTGATGGTGTCCTGTTTGAATGCAAGTTGGATTGAGTTGGTGGTTGTTGTTGGGGCTGAGGGAGGAATGGGTGTACTTTGAAGATTTGGTGATATCTACAAGTATAATTGAGTGATTTTCGGCTCCTATCAGATGAAACCCATCCCCACACACAAGTTCAATTTGTTTGGCAGCCATTAATGATAGGCAAACATGATCTAAAGGGGTTCAACCTAGTTTTATTTGATCTGAGTTGTTCATTTTCCCAGCTCGGGTCCGATCGGTGGCTCATATTCATGCTGGTGTTTTGCACGTGTTTCTTTTCAAGTGGGTGGAGCATTAATGGTGAGTGTGGCTCGAGGTGTTGTACCCTAGCTTTGTGGGATCCTAGATCAATCTGAAGGGGCTCTTATTGCATTCATTATTGGATAGAAAGTTATTGTTGGTTGTCACGACCGATTTGATTAGTGGTTGAGATTCTTTGTAACCCTAGCTCTGGTTCACATGGACATGTTCTATAAGTATGGCCTTCGGCCTCATTTGGAAGGGTTTAGATTGCTCGAGCTCATTCTCCCACTAGTTGATTGAGTAGACTAAGTCAGAAGACTTGTAAACAGTAGATTTAGTAATGGAGTAGCATGTTAGAAGGTTAGAAGTTAGTTTTTATATATCAAGCAAGTGTTGTAATAGACTGGAATTGTTGCAAATGTGATGATTTTATATAAAATGAAAACATTGTGTTATGACTAGTGTCTTCTCTTGCATTGAATAATATTGCATGTTTCTTGTTCTATCTTTTAAATCGCTTGGAAATGTTTGAATATATCTTAGGTTTAGCTAGTAATGCTTGTGATTTAATGCTTGGAGTGTTGTAGCAATCCATGGTTCATACATTGGGCAACTTCTTGATTGTGGGAATGTTATGCAAGGTCAACCTATATCTCATATTTATGTGCTTAGTTGAAGTGTTTATATTCACCCAGTCTTATTGAATGAATGCCTACAGTCTGAAAATATTTAACACCTTAGAAGATTGCATTGTTTTCTACAAGATTGTAGGTATAGCCTGGGTTGAATATAAATTATTTTAAGGGATTGTTCCATTCCAAGTATTTCATCATTTGTAGGGTTAATCTTAGGAGTAGTGTTAACATTAGGACTTCTGAAACCCTCATCTTTTGTTGTTTCTTTTATTATTTGGTTAGAGCTAGAAATTAAAGCATCATGATATCTTAAAATCTGATGAGTTTAGAGCTTCCAACATTTGTGCGTAAGACCTCTTGTGATTACTAGAATTTTCACAATTTATCACTGATTTTTTTCTACTGCATTGTCATGAGCTGACACCTGTGAGACCTTGGGGTTATCTCTTTGTTAATAGAGATCAACCTTTCAAGAGAGATAGGATAAATTTTATTTTGTTTGAGTTGTTGTTGTATAAAAAAACCAAACAATAGGAAAAAATTTTGAGGCAAGAAGCATGATGTGTGAATAATATTTTAATCTTTTGAAGAATAAATTCATAAGAAGAGGTTCAAGATCAATTGTGTGAAGTTATGAAGTAGGGTGATGAACTGTTCTAACCCAAAGAGGTCATAGATCAGGGAAATTGTGAAGTATAAGATATCTTCGATGGAGAATGTTATTGTATGATTTTTTTGTAATTCATAGGCTATGACCTAGCATCTATAAATCCCAAGTGGCATATGTAATGTGTTTTGAGATCATAATATAATGAGGAGTGAACTTTGAAGGTTGGGTTTTTCTCTTTGAGGGTTTTCCTAGGATAATTCCTATGTCATGTGTTATTGCATATATGTTATCCCTATGTTGATTATATGTTAGCTTTCATTGCATTTCAATAAGACTCGAGTGTTGTTTGTTTAAGCTTCAAGGTTAGATAGTCCCTCATCGGACCCTCCTACCTTGGACTGCATCACCGAGGCTCATCTTTGAGAGGTATATTACCAAACCAACTATCTTCCAAGAAATAAATTTCCAAACATTTCCTAGCTACCTAAAGAGGCCTTTAGAGAGAACCCTACAAGCCTTTACCATACAATTCTAGAAAGCAGACCTAGATGGAGGAGAGTAGTTAGGAGATAAATAATCCCTTATTTGATCAACCCCGCAAAGATATTTTCTTAGAACAATTTTATCCCATTCACTCTTAGCCAGAATTAGGTTCCACAGTTGTTTAGCAAGAAGAGCAATATTAAATTCTCCCATTTTATGAATTATGAGGCCCCCAACCTTTTTGGGTCTATAAACATCATCCCAACAAAAAAAATGTATTCTTCTCTTATCCTCAACCCTAGACCATAGGATTTTTTTTGGAATTCCCTCCAACTTATCCATAAATTTCTAGGAATATGAATTAAGTTGAGGGCATAAACATGAAGGTTCCTAAAAGTAGATTTAATCAGCCGCACCTTCCCAACTTGGATCAACAGAGGACCCTTCCAAATATCCAATTTAGAATTGAACTTATCAATTTACCTCCTCCAAAATGACTCAAGAACATTAAAACATAGGGGAAGTCTTAGATAAGATGCAAGAAGCTCACCTATCTAGCACTGCAAGATCCTAGAAATTTAAATCTTCCCATGATCCAGAGTGTTAAAGAAGAACATAATACTATTGGGTAAGTTCACCTTTTCCCCCAAAGTAGCCTCATATTTCTACAAAATACATTAAAAAAAAATCCTCCTTAATAGACAATTCCCCAAGCATGAGAGAGTCATCAAAAAAATACTGGTGATAAGTGAATACAATGTTATATGCTAGTAAAAGGATAATATGCACAAGAAAGAGATATAGGCTTATAATAAATTGATATAGGTGTATAATGACACATATCTATAATATAAATATATATGTACAAAGCTTCCATTTATGCATACAATAAAGGGTCCTAATGTAATAAATTCCCTTCAGGGGAAGGGAAGAGACCATGATCCACCTTTGACTATTGATTGGATGGAGAGGCATACAATGATGGTTTCTTTCAAACCCTCTGACTTGAGCTCCTCTCAAAAATTATAGAGCTCCACCTAATATAATAAAATTATACAAATTAATATACAAATATTAAATTATAGAATGACATATAGCAAAATAATCACTTACCACATACTCATAATCTCTTTGAACGAATTTTTTTCTCTCTTCATCTGTAACAAGGCAATGTTGATGATCTAGATTTGTGAAGCCTTGTGGAATGTGTCAAGATACAGATTAAACTACAAATCAATATCATTTAAAATATCACCAATAGACATATTAAACAACAAATATAATATTAAATTTACTAATTTTTATTACACATTTATCAAAAGTATCGAAGATGATATTGCTATGAATACCACCATGCTCCATTTTGGTATGAATACTAGGAGTATCAAATGATGTTATTTTTGATATCTTTTTCATGTTTTTGAAAAAATTGTCACTTAAAAAGGTCTTAAAAGGGAATGAGGAAAAAAAATTTCTGTCTACATTTAGTGCTAAAGAAAAAAAATTGAATAATGTTTAGTTCATTATTTCCCTCCACTCATGTAGCATGGATTGTAAGGTTTTTATTGTTAGATGTTGAGAAAGTCATCCTCTCTTCAAGGAATGGAGAATACAACTTGCTAGCGAGATGAAGAACACATTGCAAAAACTTCACCTTCACATTATTGAGACTTTTTCAAGTATAAACATGCACATCTAGAGAATGAATAAAACATAGAATTTGTGGTAATGGATAGAAGACAAAAGGCTTGCTGGAAAACAATCTCACATAAAAGAGAAATATGTCAAGTAAAAGAGGAATTGAAATGTTTGTTTGGCCCCTTTAGATCATCATATTTCAACCACTCAAGAGCATGCAAAGGTAGGGATGTTAGTTTCATTTATAAAAGAGCAAGGTTCATAATTCTATGTTAGAGTAATTGGGTATTTACTTTATTAATTAAACAATATTTGTTTTATTACATAAAGTTCCCTTTTACCTCTTTTCACTTAAGCTAACATTAGGTGCATAATAATTAATTACTTTATTAATTATTATTGTGCAAACCTAGGGTTTTCCTTTTTAGGGTTTTCATCTATATGTAGTTGAAAACTATCTTTTGTATCAATTAATTCATTTTATATTTTGTGTGAATTCATGGCTCCACATTCTTGAGCATTTCCTTTGTTGCTTCTCTTTGTTTCTCCTTGTAATAGGTTATTTGCTTGCAAAGATCTTTTGGGCTTCTGTGGTGTTGTATCTTCTCAACTCCAACATGGTATCAGAGCTTCAGATCTGCAGCTGCTTGTTCTTGTTTTGAAGATTTTTGGAGCTACAAGGCCAGTGTCAAAATCTGAACTAGGTATCTTTTAGATTTTGCATATCATGCACAGATCTAGAGAAAATCACTGTTGAAAAAAAAGCGTGCGTCATTTTTCTTCAGGCTGAAAGTAAAAAAAATCATTTTCTTGTATTCTGCTTGTTGGATCAAGAAACGTTTTCTGGGTTTTGTTTCTAGCATCAAAATATTTCTGGGTTTTTATTTTTGTCTACAAACAACATTGGAAAGGTGTTACAGTGCTCTTTCCAGATCTACAGTCTATTTTATCAGAATATTTACCAAGTATTTTTTATTCAACTTTGTGTGTTTTTACACTTTGCTCAATTACTTGGTCATTTTGGCTCCTTCATGGGTTTTGTTTGCATGGAATGGGTTATATTAATTTGATCTAAATGTCGTAAGGTCAGATTTCTCAATTTTTTTCATTTGAAGAGTTATCATGGGTTTCTCTACTCATCCTTCAGTTGTTCTTCTGGAATGGGGTAATTATGAGTCATGGGCAAAGGGTATACTTACACATTGTAGGTGGCTTAATATTTTGCCTTATTTGTATGATCTCATACCTGAACCAACAACTTTAGAGGGCAGATTAGCATGGGATATTATTAGAAATCACATTGCAGGAGTTATATTATCTAGTGGTTATCATGACACTGTGTTGGTTATATCGGACATTGATTGTCCTCACCCACTTTGGACACGTCTTTGGGAGATCTATGGAAACCCTATTCTATCTCCATTCCCAGAGGATCCTACTTCAGATTGTCTCATACCCATTGCTTGGCGAGAGAATACACCATTTGACATGATACTTTAGAGGAGCTTGAGTATTTAGACACCCTTACATATTATGATGGATCACAGGTTTGTCTCATAGTTCCTACTCTTCAGACTAAGACTTCATCAGCATCTCTTGTTATTCTTGATTCAGTGCAGTAGGGAATCATACATCTTCCAGACATAGCTACTTTGGACTCTTATGTTGCAGACATATCTTTCTTGTTTGTTGAGTCCTATATTGCAGATTTGGAGGATTATTTTGAGGATATTCATCTCCTCTACCTTGATAGTCAGGTTTTCACTCTTCGCCCACCATTATCCGTGCATTCAGAGGTTGTATTTCAGTATTCTCCACATCAATTTGGATTCAGCATTATTTCTTTCCATTCAGACAATGAGAGTCTTCAGCATCCTATCATGGCACACATCTTGAGACAGATTGGTTCATCATTCTTCACAGGGTTTCTTCGATACAAGTCCATGGATCCATTTCTTCCCAAGGGGAGGAATATCATTTGCCACTTCAATATCTCCTTTTGGATTCTACATCAGGCATCTACCATTGTGACAAGAGTTTCTTCATTGTGGGGGGGCCTTCTTCTCTCTTTCTATCTCTCCTATGGAGATCATTGTACATGTACTTATATGATAGAAGTTGTCTATGGGGGGTATCATGTTATCCACCTCCTATCCTTCTTTCATTAGTGCATTGCATTCCTTCCTTGCATTCTATTTTGGGGAGGAGTTTTGTTCCCACTGGGTTTTCTCCTTTACCCCATTTCATTTAGTTTGCATTGATTTTGTACATGGGTACCTAATCTGGCCTTGTTGTTGGGACCCATTGCTTTTGCTTTCATTAGCTTCTTCTAGGTTTTAGCTTCTACCTATTTCTATCTTAAGGGGGGGTGTTAGAGTAATTGGGTATTTACTTTATTAATTAAACAATATTTGTTTAATTATGTAAAGTTCCCTTTTACCTCTTTTCACTTAAGCTAACATTAGGTGCATAATAATTAATTACTTTATTAATTATTATTGTGCAAGCCTAGGGTTTTCCTTTTTAGGGTTTTCATCTATATGTAGTTGAAAACTATCTTTTGTATCAATTAATTCATTTTAAATTTTGTGTGAATTCATGGCTCCACATTCTTGAGCATTTCCTTTGTTGCTTCTCTTTTTTTCTCCTTGTAACAAGTTATTTGCTTGCAAAGATCTTTTGGGCTTCTGTGGTGTTGTATCTTCTCAACTCCAACACTCTATTCAAAACCCTTGCATTGTTGTTTTCATAAGAGAATTCCATATAGAATATTGATTTGGATGATGTTTTATTGTGTTTTATTAAGAAATATGTATCTATGGTAGTTTTCATGAAATTTATGTAGTGAAGAGGTTAAATATCCTCTTTTGGAAGTAGGAACAAATGAGATTACTTTTTTGGTTGAAGATAATTTTGATATGGAACTACAACCTTGAAAACTTAATTCTAGAGTTGTTTATTAAACCCATTTAACTTTCAATAAACTAGTACAAAGTTGTGGATGATGTCACTTATAGTGTATCCACTAGTCAAATTAGTGCAAGTGTAGCTGGCAAGTCACAAATGCATGGAAAAACTAGAAGGAACTTTGTTGCTACCAAAAAAAGTCTTGTCAAAGTTGGAGGCTATTAATAAGTTTGAGCATAGGGATTTGTTCAAGAAGGAAATGGATAAAATCAAGGTTAAATATCCTCCCTCCCAAATTGATACTAGTTTGGAGGAGTATTTGAAGATTTCCAATGAAATTGGGGAGTACCCACTTATAATTAGGCCTACTTACACATTGGATGGCACTAGAGGTGGAATTTCTTACAATAAGGAAGAGTTTGAGGCCATCTATAAGGCTAGATTGGTTGGTAGCATTACTTCTCAAGTCTTGGTGGAAAACTCTCCATTGGGCTAGAAGGAATATGAACTTGAGGTTTTGAGGGACTTGGATAACAATATTGTTATAATTTTCTCAATAGATAATATTTATCCCATGTGTGTTCACACAAGGGATTCCATTATTATGGCCCTGATGTAGACTCTAACAAATAAGGAGTATCGATGTCTTAGAGATTATGTTGTGGCATTAATTAGAGGAATTGGTGTGGAATGTGGAGGTTCTAGTTTTCATTTTTCTATTAATCCAAAGGATGGTGAGGTCATGGTGATAGAGATGAATCTATGGGTGTCAAGGTAATTTGCATTAGAATCTAAGGAAACAGTATTTCCTATAGTTGAGATAGTAGCCAAGTTTTCCATGTTATATACATTGGATCAGATTCTAAATGATATCACTAAGAAACATAGTTTTTTAGCCCTCTATTAACTATGTCAACATTTGCCTATTAAAAAATTCCAAGCTCACAACCAATTCTTACAACACAAATTAAATATGTGGGATAAGATATGGCTTTAGAATGCATGTTCCAAGAATCATTTTAGAAATATATTTTTTCATTAGAAACTAGTCATTTTGGATGGGGTTGTAAATGAATAAAGGAGATAGATTGGGATTGGGAACAACTTATTTATAGTGTAAGAGTTCCTAGTCTAGATATGATGTATGTAATATATACAACCATTAAAATAAGGTGACATCAGTTGGGAATTTGAGTGAAGTGGTGTGCAGTCCATGGAAATTTGTGAAAATATTTTTATAGTGGTTTGTAGTGTTGAGAGAAACATTTGGAGGACCATTTCTTAGAGTTTTCATGATTTTCTATTGTGTGAGCTGGGCTATAGAAACCATGAAGTGGCTTGCTACTAGTTACTATTGGATCTCAATGAGAAAATGATGGAGCTTGCATCTACCTAAGTTTTCATGGTATCGAAGGTGGAGATATTTAGCTATATGTGGCATCATTGATTTCCTATGTCTTTGGACACTTTCATTTTTTGAGCTAGTACCTTGGATGACAAGCTTATTGATGGTTGAGGTGGCTAGGCTTATGATATTCCTAGATTTTGTGATAGATTCTATTGTGACACAAGAAAGTGAAAGAATTCCCAAATTTTCAAGAAATTTAGAAGGTTCCTTGTGTCCTAATATTTTAGAGGCCATGTTTTTCTAGCTTACAGACCTTGCAATAAATCCTGACTTTAGTGAAGAGTTTATGGGGTTTGTAAATGTAGCTAGTTATTTGGATAGTTTATTGGTATAGTTGGGTACAACCATTGTATATTTTAAATCAAATGCATTAATATCATCTAAAAGTGCACTAGAAATTAAAGATTTATTTTTGGGTGACCTTATTGATTATACTAAGTCTAAAGTTTCAAGTCTTCATGATGATAGTATTAGTGTTGCAGATGTAATTGTCCAACAAAATGAGGAGCAATTTTTTCTATCTAATTAAGGTGACTACAATCTATTTACAACTCTATTTACTATGAATTCTTTCAAAAAAATGGGTTAAAATTGTTAATAATAAATAATGCATGTACAATTGTCAATCCATTTATTGATCACAATGGTCATGATGATGATAGTATTCTTGAAGGCTCACAATTGCATGGTGATATTATGAAAATATATAATGGTCTTCATATCTCTTTGAATGATCATATCAATTTAGATTGTGTTCATGGTATAAAAGTGTTAGAGCCTTGTATGGAAAGGTTAGATGCTAACATCTAAGGTGAGTTAAATATACTCTCTTTAGATAAGGAATATGCAATTAAAAGAAACAATAAAACTCAAAGATCACTTGGATATGATCATAATGTAGGTTATGAATTAAATATTTTTTGTATGGATAAGGTCTATAATTAGCCTTGTTGTGGTGTACTAGATCATGCAAATTCTACAAATTTTTTTTATTAAAGGTAAAAAATTGGTTTTGATGGGGCTCGAAACCCAATACAAAGGAAAGCAAGGTGAAAATAAGATAAACGATAAACCAAAAAAAAATTTATAATAACCTCTAAAATATTAACATGACTACACACTGCAACTTACAAACAAGAAAGGGATTGAAACCCTTAAACAACCTGGTTTTAATCAAGACCAAAAACCATTTTAGCTACACAAAGAACCCATCTACACCTTCCAGGCATCAAAAAACCAACTACTCATGGAAGACACCACTGAGCCATGAAAGATAATCAGCATAATGGTGTAAGGCACCATAAAACCCCTAGGAAAATATGTGATCAAAACCAAAAACCCCACCTCAATAGGGGAGATGGAGAGAATACCAAACCACTGAGCATAAAGACACTACTTAAACAAGGAATCCAGCTCCAAAACCACCTCAATAGGAAGGAGCACCCCTCTATAGGAGATAATTATATGCCCACCATGTCCACTACCACAAGAAGAATCCAACACCCTCAACCTCCACCTCCATAGGATTCAAGAAGAAGACTAAATAAGCTTCAAAACAAGTATCCATACCACCCTTAGGAAAAACTTGGTAAGAAGCCAACTTCTGCAAATAACAATCTTCAAAATAAAACCACTCAACCTGAGGGGGTTCAGCCTACTAGGACAAAAATAGAAACTTAGAAAACCACCCAACTTGTATAAAAAAAGAACCAGACTAGCAGCTACTTAAAAGACCTTAGCCCAAAGAGAGAAGAAGCAAACAAGACCCATAAGGGAAAATGGAACAACCCATACAAGAAGGAAACTAAGAGATAACCAAATGATTAAACACCCAAGAAACACCTACACATTGGTCAGTGCCAAATATAGGCCAATACTCCATAGTTCCAACCTATGGGAAGCACTTCCAAACATTAAAAAAAACCAAAAAACACCCAAGGTAAGAGCCGCTAAAAAGGCACCACAAAATAAACAACAAAGAGGGGATGAGGGAAGCCAAGAAGAAACTAGAAAGAGAGAAAGAAAACAAAAAGAGCACCCAATCCATCCAATTATTCCCAAGAGGACTAGAAATAATCCCATCCTCTAGCCAAACCTCCTCAAAAATCCTAAACCACCCACTCACTAGTTGTAAGGAAAAATAAGAACACCCCACTAAGGCCACAACCAGAACCCTCAAGAAGAAATGTAAGGGCAGGCTAAAATAAAGACAAAAACTAGAAGAACAACAACATCCTCCAACCCAATATCATGAAGAAGAAAAAATTTCACCTCCCAACTGAATGACAATAGCTTGCTCTACACCACCATCACCTGACTGGAAGAAGGAAGCAAACAACATGATTTTTTCACAACCCAACAATGAGAAAGGCAACACCAAACAAATAGCAGACAAGGCTTGAGGGAAGCCAAGAAGAAACTAGAAAGAGAGAAGGTTAGAAAGATGAGAACCCAATCCATCCCATTATACCTAATAGGATGAGAAATAATCCCATCCTCCAACCAAAACTCCTTAGAAAATACAAAGCACACACTCACCAACTGTAAGGAAAAACAAGCACACCCCACAAAGGCCACAACTAGAACCATCAAGCAGAAATATAAAGGGCAGGCCAAAAAGTAGACATAAAATAGAGGAAAAGCGACATCCTCCATCCTATCTTGACAAAGAAGAAAATATATCACCACCCAACAGGATGACAACTTTTTTCTTTGCACCACCACCACCTAATTGGAAGAAGGAAACAAAAAGCATGAAGTTGTCATAGCCCAATAGGGTAACAACAACCAGTCCAGGCACAAGTCCTGATCACCTCCTAGCAGAGATCCATTTGCATCCATTGTATCCTCTCCTTCTCTGTCTTTGTCACCTCCCAAAATTAAACCATCCACGTCCTGTGCATCCTCTCCTTCTCCATCTGAAAATTGAAATTCCCCCCCCCCCCTCTCCTCTTCCTGCTCCTCTCCATCTCTCAAAAATTCTACAAGCGTTAATGATAATATTGTTACATGTATTCATGGTTAAGAGATAGAAGAGTTTGTTAATTTCTAGAATACTCTTGAGGTTGAAAATTTATATGAGGATCATGACATAGAAGAGATAATACCTAGTTCAAAGCTAATGCATAATGATAGAATTTCTTATGAGTGCTTTAATTTTGACATGGAATGGAAGATACATATGATGCTTGTAATGACTTATATTCTATGGAGTATAAGTATTTTAATTTACCTTTTCATGTTGATAATTTTATGATGTTGCATAATAGTGAAGTTGATGATGATAGATTTCACAGTAATTATGAATTTGGTATTATGGAAAAGCATCACATCCATAGTAATATACATCATAAGTAATTTCAATTGATGCCTAAGTTTATAAATTCAACAGACCTAGAAAACTTTGAAACAAGCATGAGTAGATTTATGATGAGTAATGACAATGACACCTCTAGTGAGAAAAAATTATGGCAATATTTTCAATTATGGTTTGAGGCTACATTCTTTGAGAATAAAATGTTTGATAGAGGAAAATTATTATTTTACTTTTCTAGTTTCTCAGAGCCACAAACATATATATTTTTTCAAGACCCAGGTTCTTTGTAAATGAACCTGTATGTTCCTTTTTCCCTTATCTATTTTTTTGGTCTGGTGTATGTTTCTTAAAGTTCTAGATCCTCACTTTCCTTCTTTGAAGCTAATATTCCCAACAAAGAGCCACTATTAGCATGTATACAATTTTTTAGGTTTTTTCTTAGAAAATGAGAAATTACTTAAATGTTATCTAAACCCTAGATAAAAACTTAAGTTCTTACATGTAATTTATTTTCTATTCTTTCATTGACTTGTTCATCTGGTCACCTATTATTTAGTTCTTCCTTCAAGCCCCCCCCCCCACTTAATTTTTTAATTGACTCTATTTACCTAAGCACCCACTCAAGACGTTCCATTTAATTATTCTAAGTATTCACTTAAAATCATGATCCTACTAGGCCCCACTTGAAACATCTTACCATTTTTCTAGAACTCTTCATTTTGTAGACAAATTTTTCCTTCAATATGATTCCCCACGAGTTTGTGAAACTTCAACAAGTATCCCCTCATTTTACTTGTATAGGCCTTAATAGATACACATGACAAGTAACAGGGGGAATCAGTTGTACATTAAAGCATACATTCCCTCATTAACTTTCAAAACCTTATCAAACTTGAAACCCTTCTTAACCATTAGAAAAAAGTAAACATGTGAGACAATAATGCAAACACAACTATACACAAGAGAACACCAAATTTCTATGAAAATCCCTAAGTAGGGAAAAACCACGATGAGGATTAGCTCACATATATATGAATAACAACATTAAATACAATTAGGCTCACTGCCAAGGGATAACTACCTAGAAAAGAAGAAAGGCTCACTACCTAGAAGAAAGAAGAATAGAATAAAATGTTATAGAGATATCCACTACCTCAAAGAGACATTAAGAATTCACTACTAAAAAATTGCACCATTTGCAACCTTTGGCTCACTGCCTCCAACAACTTCAAGTACATTGAAAATGTAGACACCTTCATCTCACTACATTCAAAGTCATAGGTATTTAAGTTCACACTCATATCACTACACTTGATAACATTCACATTATTTGCACATCTTAAAACATATCCAACAACTTACTTTGCATTTATACCATCTATGACCTAAAAAATATTAATTAGGCTAGCCTCAATGAAACATATGTACCCCAAACATGCAACACCAAATAGGTTGACACAAAACACTTCTACGATGGAAAGTGTGTATGCTGAAAACTGAAAAACTGAATGATTTAATATTTAAATACAAAATTAATATTTCAAAATATCATCAATAAAACCTTTCTTAAATGAAAACACATGCAAAATGAAACTAAGCTATGCAAAAACGTAAAACACGTGATATCAAAAGAAAATTATCTCCATTGTTTTCCTTATTCACCATGATCTTGCTTTATGCATTTGATGGTCTTAAATTTTTATGACCATAAGTGCAACAAGAAGATGTGATGAAAATAAAAGAGGATTGGATGATTGAAATTGAATATATATCTTTTGGTGAGAAGGGAAAGGGTTTATATAGATGAAATCACAGGGTGAATTTGTAGGAGAGATGTGGGAAAAAAGACTAAAGTGGAGAAATGCATATTGAAATTAGTTGAAATTGATTGAAATGAGAGAGATAAATGAGTGAGTTTATGATATAATGTAGGTTTAGAAGCTTAGAATAAATATATATTTATGAATTAATGGATAATTTAATGATTAAATGGATTAAATGATTCTATGTATTTAAATTATTTAATGAAATATGTAAATGGATAAAGGCTCATGTATGAATATTTTGATGATTAATGCAAAATTGAGTAATATGAAATGGATAAGTGACTGATTATGTAGATGGATAAATGGATAAATGATTGACTATGCAGATAGATAAATGCTTATAAATAAATTCTTATAATATAGATAAATGCTTATAAATACATTGGTGAATGAATAGAAGAAATTATTTGAACTAATTAATTAAATAGATAATAATATCCATTTAATTAAAAGACAAAAAATAGGATGACTATGAGAAAAATTTTTAATTGTCTACATTTTTTCCCTCTATGAGACAATGTAACCTGTCATGTTGTTTCAAAAAAAAACATATGCCCCAATGTAAGGAAGAATAACGAGGAGGTCGAGATATGCCCCCTCAAGAAGAAATGTGTGTTTAAATAATACGAGTGTGCTCTTGAAATGGATAAGAGGACTAGAAGGTGAAGAAGAAGAGAATATATAAGCATGATGATGAATGAAAATGGATGATGGAAGAAATGACAGATGAAAAGAAAGAGATATGAAGGAAATGAAAGTGATGAAGCTTCTTGTGCATTTCAAAGTTCTTTATCATCATAGAGTAGTAAAATATGAAAAATGGACAACAAACACCATGGTATGAATAGAACAAGGTGCACAAGGTCATCCATCTATAAAATAGACAGTCACAAACAAGGAATGTCCTAAATCATACTTAGGGAAAATTTGCATTAGTATTTTTGTCAAGACAAATTATAGACAACAATCAAAAGATAAAGAATTCATGAGACATCATCGCTCTTCTAAATCCTTTGTGGGCCATCCTTGAGGTGGATAGTAACATGACCAAAGGGAATCCAAAAGATAAGAAAAAATAGACCAAAAAGGTCAAAAACCATTCAAATTATTTGCCAATAAGTGTTTGCAGTGTGTTAAGTGATGAAGTGAGTGACATGTGGACTGCTTGGCAAGGCCTGATTTTAGGAGAAAAAATATGTCATATAAGATGTCAAGTTTGGATTCGATCATGCAGGTACCTATATAAGGAAAATGACAAAGTGTGATAGTGACAAGGTTAGGTTTCAAGAAGGACACATCCTATATAAGACCATTGGTTGTGATAGATTTGACAGTTTTGATTGATTTGATAAATGATTGATGTGACTTGGAGACTTGTTGTCTTGTGTGTCTTGTTGATTCAAGAATTGTGTTTGAATTTCAGATGATTATGTCACGTCTAAGATGACAGTGTCCAATTTGTTTTAAATAACTTGATGAACCCTAAAAGACTAACCTAGGGGGCCTTAGGGTCTCATCGATAAATTTCCTTTCCTATGTAGCAATGTGTAGAGACCTTGTAGTTCAACATGACCAATGAATTTGTTTCAATGAAAAAGGATCAAATCATGACTTTATTTGACAACACCTAAAGGAATGACCTAATGCCTTGGAGGCACATCGATAAATGGCCTTGCCTATGATTAATTGCAGAGTAATGTAGTTCAAAAATGAAAAAGACTGTTCTGACTGACTTTGACTCTATTTTTGGGATTTTTAAAAGTTAGTTGAATGATTTTTGTTTTTTTTCGCATGTTTCGATTTTTTTTTTATTTTTGAAGTTTTATGATTTTCTTTGTCTTTTTTGAATGTTTTGATGTTTTGGTCTTTTTGGAATGTTTTGATTTTTTCCTTTTTGAAATTTTTATTTTTTCTTTTGAAATGTTTTGATAATTTTTGGTCTTTTAGAAATGTTTAGAAATGTTTTGATATTTTGGTCTTTTGGAATTTTTTTTTTTTGGTATTTTTGGGATGTTTTGATTTTTTGGTTTTCTAAAATGTTTTATTTTTTGTCTTTTTGGAATTCTTTGGTTTTTTGGTCTTTTTGGAATGTTTTGATTTTTTTGGTCTTTTTGGGGTGTTTTGAATTTTTTGGTCTATTTTGGTATAGCAACCTCTAATGATAAGTGTAGAATCTAATGAAGCCATGTGTTAGGAAATTTCCTTAGTTGGGTATAAGACTAGCTAATAGGGATGGGATGGGATAGGGGTTTATTATGGATGGAAGATGAAGGAAGAAAGGGTAGAAGACGTCAACCACTTGGAAGTCATGATAAAGATGGCAAGGCCTGATAATGAATGTCAAATTGGAGATGATGAAAGGTATATAAATTAATATGAATTAGGATGGAAGACCATGATAGTAGATGACAAAGCAAATACTGACTACACATGGCACTTTTTTGCTAGGTTTTCACCATGGTACTTATCCATAGCACCACTAACGTGGTTTTCACTATTGGAGGAAATTTTTGTCTTCACTATTTTTATGATTTTTTAATTATTTTCAATTTTTTCAGGACTTTTTCTCATTTTTTTGTATTTTTTTAGGAATTTTTCTCAATTTTTTGTACCTTTTTAGGAATATTTCCTAGCTCTCTGAAGCTGGGTATAAAATTGATAAATTCAAGATCCATAGACTTCCTTTATGATGCCCTAATCATGTTTGGATGATCGTGCCAGATAAAAGGACCCGATTTGGATGACTAGTGCAAGTAATAAATATTAAGGGTGGTAGATGTGGTGGACAAAAGAGGCTATTATAGGATCCCTAATGTGCACACTACATGGGCCATCAAAATTTAGTCAAAAAGGAGCTTGGGAAACCAACAAGCTAGAGTATGTTAAGGGGTTGTTGTCAAAGATACATTCAAAGACATCACCAATGGTGTTATATGAAATATATGTGAAGATGGATGGGTGGATTGGAATATATGGTACGAGTGAGAGTGATGTGGATGGAGACCTTGGATCAACAAGCTCTCCTTTTTTTACTTTTTTCCTCGATAGATGCCCCCGGTAATTTTTGATGGAGAGGCATACTTGGAGATCGAATTTTGCTTGTTATTTCTTTATTCTTTTCTTGAGCTATGTCTTTTTTATCCATGTCTATGATGCAAATGGGCATGAGTGAGATGAAGTAAGTGAAGTGATAGGAATTTTTAATGGAAAAACGGGAGTGGTGATGCCATCAATGGAGTCTTTGGGACTATCCTTTTTCGTATTGCTAACGTCAAAGGAAGCTTCCACATCCTTAATGACCTAGAAAGGTGGCTTAGTAGAGGCAATAGTAGAACATGCATATCTTAGCCCAAGGTAGGTGGGATGGAAGGATAATGGTTGGATTTCCTTAGTGGGTTCATGATCAAAAAGTGGATTATCATAGATATCCTGGTCGAACATAGGGTTTCCATAGATGTGAAAAGTTTGACTGGAAGCAGATATGACAAAGGATGATGTATCATCAGGATCCCAAAAGGTTTCAATCCATACATGACCAAATTTTGGTGTTCCTTTTGTAGATATCTTGTCATCAACATTGGAGTTATGAACCTTCTCAATAGTATTAGCATTATCATTCAATGGTAGATTATTCGTACGATATTCTCCACATCCCATATCATGGACTTGGACCTTGAGGTTTGATGGCATGATAAATGGAGTGGATGAATTGGTCAATGAATATGGATCAATGTGGTGAGATTATGAGGCCTCTTAGTTAATAGGAACCTAGAATTGAGTAGTCCCTCTTAGCTTTATACAATATTGAAAGGGGTTAGGATATCCTATGATTCTAATTTCAGTGAATTTGTGAGGAAAATTCAGACATTGACGGTATGTGGATGGAATAAATTTCATGGAATGGATCCATGTTTGATCGAGGAGTAGGTTGTATGGTAGTTCATGATTCAAGACTTGGAATGTGGTATCTAGTACTACAGGTCCAAACTTGATAGGTAGTGTGATAACACCCTAAGAATAACATTCTTCATAATCATATGCTTTGATGAAAACACTTATAGTTCTATACACACATGTTTCAGAGAGGCCCAATGCCTTTACCATTTTTAAAGTAAATATGTTCAATCTATCTCTTCCATCTACTAGGACTCATCTGACCTTGTTTTTATTTATGAATACCTCAAGATGAAATGGGTTGTTATGGTTTGACTTAGATGTAGAGTAATATTTATAAAAAAAAAAGACATGGTGGGAGTTGGGAAAACATCCAACCATGAATTCAAATGGGTTGATGTCCAAGTCGGTAGGGACATAGGTTTCTTTCAGAACCTTATTTAGGATAGCTTTGTGTTCAGGTGATATGCACAGAAGATCAAGTATGGAAATCTATGTGGGTTTCCTTCCCAATTCGTCAACAAGATTATATTGGGATTTGGATTGTGGCTTCTTTGGGGGAAGACTAGATATGGTAACCTTATCTCTGTAGGTAGTAATGATAATTTTAGGTTCCTTCTTAATGGTGATTGTGTTAACATGATCATCAACAACTCAAAGGTGGTTAATAATTATGTAGTCCAAAGAGGCATTGGTATAATTGGAATTGTTATCTATCTTTTGACCCAAATTGGAGGTTTTGCCATGGTCTTGCAATGGATTCTTAAAAATTGTATGGTCTTTATTGGAAGTTTGGTGTTGTCCCTCAACCTCTATGGTACTATTTTCAATTAGGTATTGAATCATGTTCTTCAACTGATGGCATGATGAGGTCTTATGCCCTTTGATGTGGTGGTAATCAAAAAAGGAATTATCATCCCACCAAGAGGGTTTGAATTATCTAGGGTCATATGGTTTGGGCTCTTGGAGTTGTAAACCATTTTGATTGTACTAGCTTCTTTAGGATAGATTCAATTGGTTTTGGTAAACGAGTGTATTGTCTCTATGTGCATTGCCTTGGTTGTCTTGGGGTTCCTCATTATTGAATATTTTGGATCATGTTAGATACTTTATTAGAAACATATGATGTGTTTTTGTTCATTTTGGGTTCTTTGAGAGTTAATGTGAGACCTATTTTGTTCATGAATTTCACATCTATGACCTCATCATTTACTACATTATTATTGTAGGGCCAGAAATTTCTTTTTTCATTAGAGGTGTGTTGGTTGTCTGTTCTTTTGTTTCCATATGTAAGTTCACCTTGGATTATTAGGAATTTTTGAGTGCCATGCCTTTCTCAACTAAGTCTACAAATGTGGCACAATAATGTACTTGTAGAGGGTGTTTCAACTTTGACTTGAGGTTTTCTATGAACATGTCCACTTTTTATTTTTCAAGAATATTTATAGGACATAGAATCACCATACTATGCCATCATTGTAATAAAATATTAAAGGGTTCTCCTTCATCTTGCATCAAGTGGCATAAGGTAGCAACCATGAAATCATTTTCAATGTTATAAGCATAATTTTCCATGAATTTATTGGCGAGGTCATCCAATGAATTTATAGAACCTTTAGGTATTAGTGAAAACCATTCAAGTTCCAACCCCATAAGACTTCTAGGGAAGAGTCTCAAAAGGTAGGAGTGATCGTATGTGACATCCACACAAGTAGTGGTGAATTCTCATATGTTCTTTATAGGGTTTCTCTTTACATTATATTTAGTGAAATTATGGATGATATACCTAGGAGGGAAAGGAAACATGTATATGCTAGTGTCATATGGGTAAGGATGTAAATCATGTGATGAGTACGTCTTCTTGTTTGACACTTGCCTCCCTTCTACTTTATTTTCTACGGCTTCCAATTGAGCAGTCAAAGAATCTATTACGAGATTGTTGGAAACACTATTATGAGGTCCCATATTTGTGTTGTGTGGTCCCATGTTTTTTTGAGATGACATGTTCTGGTTTGGAATGGTGTGCATATGTGGTGGATTTGGATTGTGTCTATTAGTATGAATGTGTGATGTGTAAGTTGGGATGTAAGAAGTAGTTGAGCTATGTTGCATTTATTGGGTGTGTTGCCTGTGTATATTTTGGTTTCCAAAAAAAGATCCATATGTATAACCATATGATATGTTATGAGGTTATGTTTTTTGTAATCCTTTTCCTTGTTGAAAAGGATTATAAGCATGTGAAGTGTTTGTATTTTGACTATGTGGGGCATTCATGTTTTGTCCTTCCAAGGTGTTTGTATTGACATGAGGACCTTGTGAAATAGTTTTTGTTTTTATTGAGGTCCTTGGATGAGAACCATTATTTCCTTAGGTCTACCAAGGATGGTGGATTTGGATGCCCCTATGGATTGACATAATGACCCAACAGGAGTAAATGTTGAGCCAAATTTTAGTGTTGTGAATAATGGTTGTGATGTGGTTTGTGTCATGGGTTGTGACATAGATTGTGTTGCAAAGATGGATGAAGTGTTGGTAGTTGTGGTACTTTGGATTTTTGTTCCAAGGGATATGGAAGTGTTAGGTTGTGGTGTAGATTATCCTTGGCTTGTTTGTGTGCTATTCTTGGGTGACATTTCTATTTGTAAGGTATTGACATCAAATCCCTAAGGCAGTTTAACTTCATATAAAATCTTGGCTAAATATCATTAGGGGTCCAACATGACGATTTCATCCACAAGAGAGGCAACATCAAGATTTTGTGCAGTAACCTCTACTTCTTCTATGAACACATTTCCATCCTTGTCTCTAATAAGGAATTATTCAAAATAAATTTATGTCTTTGGTTATTTATAAGATGTAGAGCCCAAGTTTGCATGGTCATGACTCTCAAGGTTGGTATTGTCAAAGTTGAGGGTGCTAGTGTAATTGTAAAGATCATCATCATCATGAAAAAGATCCATTGGTCAAAATTTATTTTTTAGTCTAATTTCAACCATATAAAACTTGCTCAAAATAAAGGTGGAGTATGAGACTAAGACTATGTTTTTGGTATTTTTGAAATAAGGTATGCCTAAAGATAATGCAACTATTTTTTCGTATTTTTGGTATTTTGAGGATAAAATATGTCTAATGTATGCTACAAGACTAAAATTGATAATGATAATGTTTTGATTATACAGGATAATGTTGTGATAATGATAGTGTTGGATGTTATGTAAATGCTCTTTTAGGTCTAAAATGTTGTGGTATGAAGGATGCAAATGGCTAAGAGGTGATGGATATCTATAGTGAACTTGAGGGCTTAAACACTTTTGGAAGATGTGAGAATAGGATCACTAACCATCGAAAGGTAAACTAATGTTTCAACTAGGATTTTCAAATAGCCTTTTCTTGGACAAGTGAAAAGAGTGACAAGGTGAGTTTCCCAACTAGACTTGTGAGTAAGAAATCATCACCAAAATGACAAAGGACTAAGTTAAAAAGTGACTTGGTCAAATGAAAATATTTTGTTGAAGAAATGATTCCTACCATGGTGTAGAGAGTTCTTCTATCCTAAAATCCACAAGGTGTCAAGCCTAAAAGTTTAAAAAAGGTAGCCTAATTTGATGTTTGGATATGCAATTAAAATTTGTGACTTAATCATGGAATGATGATATGAAAGGTGAATGGAGAAAGTTTATGGTTTTAAATAGAAATCACAGTAAGAAATTGTTCTGAAAATGGATCTTAAAGGTTTGAATTTGATTTTGGCAAGAGTTTGACCTGGTATTGATTATTTTGTTTGAAAATGTTTCTTGCTTTGAAGTTGTGAAGCATTACAATTTTTAGGTGTAAGGTTTGTTTGCTTGTTTATTTTAAAGACACACACATAAAACACAATGTATTTTTAGCTTTGATTGTGATTTTTTTTTACTATTGCAATAAAATAACATTCAAGTACAAATCCCAGGCTAGTAAAGATAATATTTGTTGGGTTCCCACTTAGATTTATCTATCTGTACATATTCAAATTGGATAGCTTATAATTTTTGTGTTATTGGCACCCCTCCATGACACTCACTTCTCAGGCGCACCTAAATTCAAATTGTCAAAGATTTGAATATCTCAAGGAATTTTCTATCTAAACTTTGAACTGCAAAAACATGGGATGCCTTCAGAGGTGTGACCTCCTACACCAACAAATAAAAGAATTTCAACTTCTAAAACAAGAGTTGTATAGTAAGGGATTACTGTGAACAGAGATCCCATTTTTAATAGCCTGAGAGCTAGGAGGCCCACTCCCACTCTCATCACTAGCAAGTCTTAGTGGACCAAGGGTCTTATGGCTTAGCTTCAAATGATACTAACCACTCCTTGGGGGATGAAAAAGTTTTTAAAAATTGATATTTTTGGTTGGTTCCTTAACAATTTTCATGATATTTCACCCTTGTGTTGATGGTTTGACCTAGGGATTTAGGTTCTAATAACCTTGTTTCAAACTTTAAAAATTTGTTAGGCCTTAAGCCCTCACATTATGTTTCTTCATTGACCCCCTTCACCAACTTGTCAATTGTTTTAGTAAAAAATTATGCCATTTTGCCTGTTGTCATTATTGAACGCTTTGCCTAAGCCCACTGGTCTTAAGGTGTTTGTTAAATTTTAATATTTCATGGTCAGTCCAAAATATTTCACCTTTTAAAGAATTATGTCTTAATATTTAATTTTTTGAGGGATTGCTACTTGTTGCCTAGCCCATGGCCCCTTCCTTATTATAAACAATATCTACATGTGCATAAAATCCTAGCCATTGGATTTAACAATCAAAATCCAAGCCCTTGTGCACATGCCATGAAGTATTTTAAAAATGTATTTTGTCTAGGCCATGTTGTGTGCAAGATTGTGCCACATGTCGTACAATTCAGGTGGGACCCAATCCCCAATATCAGCATGGTCTTAGTTGGCAGTAAATTGATGGCTCCAACACACCATCTGATCAAACATGAGTCGTAGAGGACATGCTGTATAGATTATTAAATAATGTCACCTAACATCATGTGCAGTGTGTGTGGTGGCAACACATGGACACTATTGGTAGCGTATTAAGGTTGGATGGGGCCCGCAGGTGAAAAACATGTCTCCTAATTAGGAAAGACACCATTGGTCAATGACTTGCCATGTGACCACATGGAATTTTCAAATATCTTTGACTCGATTTGAGTCATCCAAAGTGTCATCTCGGTGATTGAATGATGGCTCCTATTCAAAGTAAATAATTGACCATGTGATGGTTATTTAGGAACTACAAATGGTGAGAACTAATGACATATGCTCTTCAGATGATATCAGCCTGATCTCCATGCATGTGAAGAACCACTTCTTGGATATTATGTTGAATGGTACATTGATTTCCATGTACCCAAGAGTTAACAATGATGAAATAGATGCCACCAAATAATCACTTGCTCTCTCATTCTCATTTGGAGTATTGATGATTGACATCATAAATTTTTTCATAAATATGGATGAAGGCTCATCATTTTCATCACAACAATTGGGATTTTAAATTTTTGTGGTTGGTGATTGCCTTTGTGAAGTTTCTATTTATTGGTGCAAGATGAGTAGGTTGAGCACTTCTCCATCATCTATGTGTAGGTCAACCAGAGTTAAGTTTTGAAGGTTGGGAGATGACATGCCATCACATGAAAAGAGTATTATTCAAGGCTCTCCCAACCTGAAGATGGAATGCATGAAGCCTATCCCAGTGGTTACCAAGTGTAGCTCTCGACTAAAAGGCCAAGCTAAAATTACAAAAGAGGTGGTGCACATCCAGGAGGAAAGGTCTACGAAGTTTGAGTAGAGATCAAAGGCCAAATTAAGGTATGGTCACAGTTATTTGGGTAGGAAAAATTCACCCATTAATTTTTTTGATAGCTCCAATGGTAGCGACATGAATACCAACTCCGATTATTGAAAATTATTGGTGGCGTTGATTGAGATGGTTGGTGTGAATGAATAGGTCCTCACAGTTTCTACAATTTATGTGATGGCACTGTGTGATGTTACTAATTTTGGTGCTGATAAATGTGTTGGTGATGAGGAAGGATTGGTGGTTTCTCCTCCTACTATGTCAAGGACACGAAATGGGTGCAACTATCGTGGCCCTGGTGCTGGTTCGGTCTTTGGATGATGGATTTCTGGTTTGTGGTCATGATGTGTCTTGGTTCCCTTTTGGTTCAATGTGGATATGGATAGTGGGGCCTTAAATACATTTTGCAATGGGTGGGGTAACATCAGCTGGTTGTTACGAGTTTTGATTCCCCTACACAGTAAATTGGTGTAGGAGCACCCATAGGTTGCTTTAGGTTGATTAGGAGGTTGTCTAGGACAAATTTTCTTAGGACAACTAAGCAACCTCATTTAGTTCATTTGTGTGTCATTGTTGTTGTGATTTGTCATGATGAGGTCATGTTGACCATGGAATAGTTGTCAAAAGGTCTAAACTCAACATGAGATTTGGGACTTTGAGGATGTTTTTTCAAATATTGCAAATGTTGCTCAATGGGAGACACAAGTGGCCAAGGAGAGTTTAAGGGAGAGAATAAATGATTTAGAAACCCTATTTAAGGGTGACCTCAACATGGGAGTGAGGTTGGAAGCATTTGAACTATTTGGAATTTTTGAATTCAAGAGAAAACAGTGGTGATTTTGTGTGAATTTCTAGTTTTTGCTTTGAAGTAATGTTTTAATGGATTAATGTTGGCACTATAGTTTGTGTAGGATGTAGAGTAGTTGTTCTTCAAGCATTGTGTGGTAGCAGATAGCTAGTTTTTTCACTTTCAAGCATTGTTTGCAATTGGTTTGGTTCTTTACAGTTGTTGGTTTGAACTAGGCAGTTTGAGAAGAATGGAGGGTTAGATCACATTCCCACCGTACAAATTGTACGACCCTTTGGGAATTGTGACTAGACTCCATGGTTGTACATATAGTAGGGTTAGGAGTTCTTATATCTTCCTTCCATACTAGCATGGTATCATAATAGTAATCAAAACATCACCAATGCATACACCCTGCATCCACATGATCATCAGCATAAAAGCACATCGCAGCATATCATTATCTCAATTTATGAGGAATAATATAAATTTGTTATTCTAAACATCTTAAGAAAGCATTGCATCATACATAATCAATTGCATCCATTACCATTTGCATATCATTATACCATCATTAACATACATTGCATCCATTAGATCATCATTAAAATAAATGAAGCAAACACAAAAAGAAATGCATCCATACATCATATTACATAAACATGAGAAATAGGAACATCTCATAGCATCACATAAAAATAAAATGCATCCATTCATATCATAAAAGGTGAATCATCTCATATATATCATAAAAAATATACTGTTATGATACAAGTTAGATCAAGTATACATCAAATACATGGTACAATAAGGCAACAATATGGCCCATAAGTCAAAAGTGAAAAAATTGTATGTGATCAAAAGGGCTATCCCTATTGGCTGCTACCCTCCCCCACCTTCCTGTCACCATGATCCTCTGCTAGCCACCTCCCTGTCTATTGGGAGAAGTTTGACACTCTTTGTGTTGATGGCACTACTTGTTGGTAATGTTGTCGATAGTACTCGGCCTCCCTGACAGCGTCTTTGTACTCTCGAATATCAACTGATTGGCCCCGAGATGTGGAGGCAGCCCTCTCTAGCTATCTTCATCAACCAATCTTTTGATCCCTCTCGATTTTTTCTTGATCACTCTCAGCTGTAATGGCCATAACCTATTATCGAGCCTCATCCCGCTCTGCTGTCAAAACCTGTACCTGGCCCTGCAGCTGTTGAATCAGTGCATCTCGAGGATCTGGCTGTGTTGTTGGCTGTGTTGTTGGCTGATGTTGTGGTGCCACTTGGGGCTTCCCATCTGGTCTTGCTACCTACTGTGTCGGGTCTCTTAGAGGTGATTATTGAGGAGGTGGTACACCTCCTCCTCCCCAACCTCTGCCTACTGCCTTGCCCCTAGCCCTCTGATGTGGGATCACTGCCCTGAGAACTGCCAATCTCAGTGGAGGTCACAACCATGCTCTGTATGCTGGAGTAACCCCTGCATCTACTGGCCCCTGATCATATGGCCATGGCCAAGCTACTAATTACCTAGATGAGGACACTACCTCCTCTACTGGAATCGGCTGCCCCCATGCTATCTCCTTTGGGGTATGGGTGAAGATAGCCATGTATTGATCATCAGGTATGTCTTGTACCACACCAAACTATCTAACTACCCTATCAGGAAGGTACCTCTCTACCATGGAATTATCTCATCCCTGCATGAATCTATCTTGACAAGCAAAGAAAATTTGTTGTGTATCATCATATCATGGACCTATACCCATCCACGGCCTCCATATGAACATTGACATCTCATCCAAAACTCGCCGCCAATAGGCCACACCGTCCATACCCATATGAGTAAAGTGGATCTCTACCCCACCATACCGCCACACAACGGGATCATCAATATCTGTAATAAATGGTGTCACAACTGGGCAAAGCACTGGGATCCACTCCCATGCCAAAATGTGTAGAAGAGTCACTCTAGCTTGAAGAGCTTGACCATCTAGGTAAGAAAACACGTGCAAATCTCTGTACAAGGAGGCCAATAGTACTGGTCCCTAGGCAAAGCACTCTTGGCAAACACACATCTGCTGCCATGCCAATCCCCAACCTGGACTGAAATATCAACCACACCAATCAGGAGCTACAAGACAAGAAATAATAGTAGTCAAAATCAACCTATATGTAGGAGGAATACCCCGGTACTGCTCCAAGTCTATCTAACCATCACAAAGGATAAGCTCAGTAATTCCAATAACATTAAAGTAGGCATCCCTACCCTCCTCTAGATCGTAGATCACTCGGGCTCCATGAATGGGTAATCAGAGGATATGCTAGACATCCTCAAGGGTAATAGTGGTCTCACGAGTAGGAAGATGAAAGGATGATGTCTTGTTATGCCACCACTCGGATAGGGCACTCATCATACCCAAGTGTGCCTGAACAGGAGGAACATATGCAACGTGCCATAGCCCAAGAATCCCAAGTTGCTCCTGGAGATATACGTGCATACCCTATAATCCCTCGAGTACTAGCCACCAATCCTCCCTTGAATGAAGTACTTCACGAATCTCCTATGCAAGAAAAAATGTCGTGTTAGTTTCCCTAAAGAAAATCTGCTACCCCTATCGTATTTCACTTTTGAAACAACAAAAGCGGCATTGTTCTCAAAAGTGGTGCAATTTGTAATGTTCTAAACTATGTCGCACAGTTGACTTTGGTGTACCCGTTGGACAAACTACACCACGTGGTGCTACTTGTGTGTGCGGCCGGGTTTGGGGCTGAAACCCTAAATTTCTAAATTGCATTGTCTGGCGCTCTATGCATAAGCGGTTCTATATAGGACCATGCAGCCCCGACTTAGTAGTTTTTGTGGTGCTATATAGCACCGCACTGCTTCAACCTAACCTAAACCCTATTTAATGCACAAATAATGAGAAAATTGAAAGTCGGATAGGGGTACATACCATGGGTCCCATGGTGACTGCTCGCTGATGCACTCATACCTGCTCTAACACGTGCCTGAGAAGCTATCATTGTGCCATCTTTTCCAAGACTCAGAGCTCAAGGTGTCAAATTTCTAGAGGAGTAAGATTACAAATGCATTGAAAGTGACCCCTCAAGGTCTATTTTCATCCAACTAAAGGCCATTCTACATCCTTTCTAGCATTTAAATGCATTTTCTCAACGTTCCAGGGCATTTTTGGCCTGTTTGGCACTTTATTTGCCTTTTTCATGAGATCATCCAAAAAATCAAAATTTTCATCTGATCTCTTGAGGGGGCAATATCCAACAATATCCTTTCACTAGGGCAACAGTAGGGCATCGAAAAAATTTAAAAAATCTTGAACTTTTGATCGTAGAAGTTTATTCTTTGAATCAATGCAACAAGTACATTGCTTCAAAGAGGGGCAAAATGTAGACATGAAAGATGTACATTTGTTATCTAGCACACTTGATCCTAATTACTAACATCATTTCTTCCTTAATCATACTTTCAGCACTTCATCATAATTTTGTCTCTTAATCTAATGAATCATTATTCATCTGATCAGATCTATCACCTGCTTTGATTAAATTAATCAATTTAGTTTAATTAACCTTACATTTCTATTTAATTAAATAAATCATTTTATTTGATTAAAATCCCTAAATTCCTCTTATTAAATTAAATAAATTAAACCTTTTTTTTTTAAATCTAACATATTCCTTCTTGGTTAAATAAATGAAATCATTTATTTAATAAATCATTTGCTCTCAATTTTGATTTAAAATAATTCATCTATTTGAGTCAAAATTGTCAAATCACCTAATTCTTCATTAAATTAATCAAAACCTTGATTAAGCTAATCTCTCTCACTAAAATCCTCTAGAGAATACAACTTGCACAATAAATCAATTACTTTGATTTATTTAATTCTCTATTTTCACTCACAAAGCATTAAAAGGGAATATTCCCTTATTTGAATTCAAAAAGGCCAAGTGGACTTGGTCCTTCCAACAAGGCATTTAATGCCTCTTACATGTCCTTGGCCTTGAGCCAAGTGACATTAACTTCATTTCCCTTCCCTCTTCAACAAGTCATTTCACAAATTCAAATTCAAACTAAATGCATTTATTGGCACTTTGGCCAAAATGTGCACAACCATCAACCATTCACCTCATGACATGTGGAATTCAACCATTGGATTGAACGTTAGTCCCACATTGCTCTAATCTCTTTCATTCTTCCAAATTGAAATCTATAAATTGGAGACTTCTCTCCTCACTTCACATCCACAATCTTCATGCAAAGTTACTCTCTTCACATTGAGAGATAATTTTCCCACTTCACTCAACCATTCATCATATTCAATATTTGTAACAAGGTTATGCTCAAATCTCTTTGGGAGATTTGACCATTTCTCAATCACTCACAATTACAACTTAGGAGTTGGGAAAGGGAAAATTTCAGCATTTGATTGGCACCAATTCCCCCATGGGATCACTATTCTATTTTCTTAATTAGGATTAACACTCACTTATTTAAGTGTTTGTTCTTCATCATTTCCTAGTCTAAGTTAAGTAGATGGATTTTATGTGGAATCTCTCATTCTTGTTTGCATATTGAGATAACAATTTAACATGTTTGTTTCTCTTGTGCATTTGCAGGTTTAGGGGTTCACAAGTAGTTGATCAATCCTAACTATTGTTATAACAGTCATATGTTTACTTACCATTTTATTAGCTACCTCTTCCTCTTTCCTTGTATTTTTTTCTTCAATCAAGGACTCCTTAATGTTTGATTTTTCTGCTCCGACTTTTCTTCTTCTCTGAATAATCTTCCTGATAAGCCACATAGCCTTCTTCTTGAATCGTAAATACCAAATTTGTATCTCAAGTTTCATTTATTCTTCCATATTTTCTCAAATTCCCACCATTAGTTCTAAAGCCTACCTCAACTCTTTTATCTCTTGATCCACATCTATTTATTGTGCCTTCTCTTTTTACTTATTCATCTCTTTTTCCTCTCTTTCCATCACTTGTTTTTTTTTTTGTAAACCCTCACTCGACCAGTATCTAGGAACTATTCTCTTCCACACATCCATTCTTTTGGCATTCCAATACCTTCACACACGTAAATATCCTCTACCCAATTGGATTCTATAAGATGCAATCTCCAAGACCTCTTCTACCCACTTCCTCTTAGTGGAAGAAATATTCATAGCTTCTACCCAACTTCATCACTATTGGAGGATATAACAAACCTTCTCTCATAACTTCCTCTTAGGTTCTTCTATCTCTGATACCAATTTATGTAGAGTAGGTGGTAGGCATAAATTATTAGACATCATTTTTTAAGATTAAGGGTTCTTATTCCTTCAAACTTCAAAATTGCTTCAATGCCCTTAAGCCTGCACAAGGCTAAAACCTTCAAATTTGGTAACCAAAACTCAAGAATCTTACCAAACCTTTGAGACACCTTTGAATATTTCCACATGACCTGTATAAACCCTCCATGTCTTCCAAGCACTACGATCTAACCAGCTTCTATGGTTTCCCTACTAAGGTCACCCAATTCTAGTAAAGTTCCAAAACTGATAAAAATGATGATAACTTGAAAAATGACCTCATATCAAAAATATAAAACCTATTTCAGATACCCATTTAGGCCTTATTAAACATATGTGGAAATGGGTATAGGTTATTTGGGAAAGTGAGGGTCAAAAAATGACTATCCCGTTTTTGCAACTTAGACAATTAGACTTGCTCACATAGGGATTTATTGGTTCTAAGACTCCCAAGGATCAAATAACTTCACCAACACCTTTACCATGTCTAATAATTTCTTCAAAAACTCTCCAAACTGATTACCACATCTTTTCAATGGCTTTTCATCAAACCCTACTTTCTAGGCATCAATCTTGCCCAAAATAATGAGGTTTTCAAACTAGGGCATCACCCAAACTTCATAAAATATTACACCCTGCTCTTGAAAACACCACACACAAAAAATATACCCTATATACCTCCATTCCACCAATTTTTACAAGTTTTCATTGGTGGAATGGAGAGTTCTTCATTTTTCTTCCTTTCAACCCTTTTGAACTAGGGATTCAAACCTTTCTTGAGTAAAATGACAATAAAACACTCAAAACTCAATGAAATGTTATGATACCAAAACCAAAAAAATCTAATTCAATTATCCATCTAGTACAATAAACTAGGAACCATAAAAATTTCATACAAAATCATACAATACTCTGAAACAACAAAAGAGCATGGGAAAATTGCAAAAAATAAGGATTCTTTAATGAATTTTCAACAAAATACAACTCTCCAACCTTGGTCTCACCTTCACAAGGCCAATTTAAACATATGGAATTAATTTTCCAACTTCCCTTTGAGTTTCCATGACCATATAGCTCCTTTTCCCATAATGACCCTTCATATTCCTTATTTTTGCATTTTGGCAACATTATCAATATTTGCAAGATTTGACAATTTGACCCCCAAACCACCTAGCAACCTAATAAATGACTCAAACACATTTGAAATGGTCCAAATATGACCTTATTACAAACAAAACAAAAAAAAACTCAAAAATTGCAAAATTCCTCATGGAGGCATGAAATCCACTAGGTGCCTTGTACCAAATTTTAGTCCTGTTTGAGTGTTCCTTTTAAACCCAATTGAAATTTAGTGAGGTATTAAAGAATAAAATAGAAAGCATGAAAATTTGGGTTATAATTTCCCCAAAGAATTGAACTCTTGTTACAATCATATAATTTCAAGATAAGAAATCTTTCTTCACTTTAGCTCCATGTAGTTCAACCTACGAAACCCTATTAGTCTAACAACCATAACACAGTTAGAAGTGGATTAGTGATCAGATAAATGGAGGAAATTAAAGCACATGTCAAAAAAAATATTACAAAGCTTCTTACCCTTGTTGGGCATCACTGAACATAATAGTGTCATAATTTGAATTCTAGGAGCGTCGCTCTGTAGAAAAAATAGAGAGCACAATAGCGTCGAGATTTGGTCAGGCATCATTGCACATGGTAGTGTCATGACTTGAACTTTGGGAGCGTTTCCATTTGAATTTTTCAATAACTCTATATTAAATTGGCATCTTTAGATTTAAATCAATGGTAGTGAATTTAATTGATGTTGGTGTTTCAAATTGCAATAGCGTCGCTATATGGAAATGCTTTTTAAAATGTGTCATTTGTGATTTAGGTGTCCCTACAACCTATAACAAAACAAATGAATGAAATTCAATTTAAAAATTGATTAAATTATCAGTTTTCCCTCCTTCTAATGCCCAAATGTGAGATGAGGATTGTCAGTCTGGTGGGTCGATTGTGCTTGATCCATGATGAATCAAATCATAATTTATCCACTAAACCTCAATCTTACAAACAAGATCATTCAAATTGAAATTTTAAACTAAGCATATATTGAAACTAAAACCTATGAACTAAAAAACCAATTAAATACCTACTCCAACCCATTTGAAACTATATACACATAAAAATGGTCTGGAGCATAAATTAATGAAACGCTAGTGATTTAGTTAATTAATCTTAATTCGTCTACTTATATAAATAAATTGATAAATTTATTTGTATAGTTCACTGCTTTAATTCTTCTATTCCAAAAAAAAATCATCCCTCTTAAATTAATTAAATACACAAATTTAAACAATTTGTTATTTGATTATTCCCCTCTCTTTAAATTTGAATTTTTAATTCAAATTTGTCACATTTCTCCATAATTCTCTAACTTCCTCCAACTCACCCTCCACATCATCACATATCATGTGATTTCCTTTATTTATAATTTTCTAATTTTTTAAATTAGAAATATTCTTCTAACCTCCTAACCTCCTTCGAGACACATGGCTCCTCTTTCTAATTGATGCTCTTTCACACTTGGAAGATTTTCCCTTTCAAATGGAGCAGCCTCCATGAATTCCTCTAACCTCTTTGTGCTCTACCGTTGATCCCCCAGGATCACGATTCGAACCGTCCATCCTTGCCACCTCATCCCAAGCTTGGAAAATCTATAAAAAGGAGCTCATCCTATAGATTTTCAAGAGTCAATTGAGATAAACTTATGCTAAATAAATTGAGAGAAATTGAGAGCAATTGAGAGTTTGCATTTTCATATAGCATAGTTATCATGGCACTTTTACTCTGGATAATTTTAGTATTACATTAGATTTCATTGATTGTTAGAGTATTACAATATAATTGCATAATTAATCCTAGTATCATCATACATAGAAACACTTTTCTCTTTCATTCAACATTTAAACTTCAAAAATAGAAAAATATAGTGATGTAGGCATGTATTTTGCATTGCACAACATCTCATTTCTTAGGTTGTCATCTTTGTAGATCCATGTGTAACACTTAACTAGATCTAAGAGAATGAAGTCAAAGATCCTTAAGACTAGAGAACCATGGAATGATTTGAAAGGATAGCAATAGAAATTTGGTTTCGTTATTTCAATTCCCTTTATGTAAGACATTTCATGGATAAGTGTGTTGGGTTTTAAATTTGTATTCCCTTCTCCACTATTTTTCACACATAAATTTGGCACCCACCATGGGGCCTAGACCCCTTTCATTAACGTTTCTTGGAAATTTTTGTTTTAAAAGTCCAGACATTAAATATTTTAGCGCGATCATGAATTCCTCTAGCAGATACAAAACTTTCAGCGCATATGTGCAACCTTTCAACCCATACGAGAACAATTATGGCACATCCACGCAATGTTTCAATGCATAAGTGCAATATTTTAGCGCATACTGGGAGTATTTTGATGCATTCATAGTTTCTTTTAGCACATTATTAGACTATTTAAGCATTTACATAGGTATTTTTAGCACATAGGTGTAGTATTTTAGCGCATTGATTTTTTGTTATGGTGCATCTATTTTATTTGGCAGAAATTCATAATTTAGAAAACTGAATAATATTTATCTATTTTGCAGGTTTTGAGAGCGATGTTAGAGACTTTGCTGAAACCATAAAGAATGTTGTCAAAGAATCCAAATCTGAAACTACTAACATTTGATTATAGGGTTAAATTTAATTGTTGTTTCTTTTTTATCAAGTTAGGAACATAGCTTAATCAGGGAAAAAATGAACACCATGCTTGTTGTGTTTGGATAGTGGTAGGTGTGTATGCTCTACCATTAACTAGGTGATCAGAAAGCTAGACCCATATTTTGTCATTTTATTGCATTTAATCCTTAGAGGGACTATCTTGGTGGGACAAGAGGTAATCATCCGAAGGGAACAACCCAAATGGGAACATGCTAAAGCCAAGCGACTTCCACCCAGGATATAAGTGTGGGTACTTGAGGAAAGTTCAAGTATCACGAGGATTTTCCTAACAAGAAGTGAAACAATCATCTCTTGTCATATGGATGATCCCCCATGAATGAAATGACTTTACTAAAACCCTTTTTGTAGTATGCCAAAATCCATTTTCTATTTGTTGGTGCAAGAGGTATAACCTCTGAAGCCATCCCACGTTCTTGTGGATTTTGGTAGAAATGAGAATTCCATCATGGGAGATTCATGAGGACTGAGGCTTGGCTGACTTGAGAAGTTAGTACAATGCAAGGGGGAGCTAGTGTGGTCAAGCCTCTAATCATTCACCAAAAGTAAGCAGAACTTGACTAAAAATCCAAGTGAGAATCCAGTAGATACTATCCTTCACAACCCTAGGGATTTTACTTGGTTGATATGTTTTAAATGCATGTTTTGAAATGAATTTTAAACAAACATCACATACTGGAATATAAAACCATTGATTCAGAAGAACATTTGAACAAAATAATCAAATTTAGTACCAAAAGAATAGAAAAATCCATCAAACTATAAAAAACAAAGACCATCTTCTAGTATAGCACATCCATTTGTTGTTCTAGTGCATCCCTGACATACTCTAGCACATACATTCACTATTCTGGCACATCCATCCACTTTTTTAGTGTATTTGTGTCCTTTTGTAGTGCATACCTATCATACTTTGGTGTGTTCATTGCCTGTTCTAGCACATACCTACCATCTTTTGGTGCATCCAAGCCATTTCTTAGCACATCTATCTTTTGGCACATTTGTGGACTGTTCTAGCACATTCAGAAAATTATAAACTAGAGAGCTAAATCCCCTATCTGTCTAAATTTTAACCTCATAATTCAAAATCATTTTCAATCTAGAACCTTCCCTCAGTCATACCAAAATCTCAAACTTGTTGAAAACAACATTTTCAAGTGAAAATCCCTCAACTAAACTTTGATAAAACATCCAAAAGTGCCTCATTATCACACCTATTTCTAATTAGCAATTGTGTTTCACCATCATGAATCATCATCCTTCATCCCAAAACAAAGTCTTATAATCATATTTAACCTAGTCCTTTTGGCACTCCCAAACTTTATTCCGAAGCTTGGTACATTTTCAGCACTTGTATGCTTGTTTTAACGAGATCACAAAAGAAAAAACTTGAGCAAAAAGGAATTGAAGACCAAAACACAATGGCTGAAAGAGAAGAGAATACATTTTTTGGAGTTCATCAAGATGAGGTAGAAGAAATAATAGATGAAACCATAGAACAAGCACAACAAGATCCCAATTTTCATAAATTTATGGAGAGGATCTTTGAAAAGGAGGGTGAGAAATACCTTTTGATGTTAGCAAACAAAGGGGTCAAACTACTTGAGGATTTCAATATCACAAAACTAAAAAGAACTCCTAAAAATTAAAAAAATAGAAACACAAACTAAAACAAGAAATGAAGAAAGAACTGATGACCCCATGGATACTTTAAAACAACAAATAAAAACCCTCCAAAAACAAATGCAAAACATGCAAACTAGAACCACCAAGAGATACTCGATACAAGATATATGCCCCTATCCTTTTGAGAAAAGTGTCAACATGACACCATTCCCCAAATATTGTGAATTCCCTAAATATGATAAATATAATAGAAAAATAGATCTAATAGACCATATAAGGGATTTCTGAACAATGAGCCTTGAATTTTCCCATGAGGAAACAAACTTGATGAGATTATTCCCACGTATTTTGGGATGGAAATACATGCAATGGTTCTTGCAATTACCTCCAGGAATCAAATATTTTGAAGAATTAGTCAAAAAAAATTATCACCCAGTACTCGTATAACATTCAAAATGAGATCATAATGAAGGACCTTCACAATGTCAAAAAAAATAAGGGGGAATTATTTCTAGTATTTTGGCAAAGCTAGAGAAGATTATTTGCCAAGATATCCTCATCCCATACCAGAAAAAGAAAAGATGGAGGTATTCAATGACAACTTAAATGATGATATGAGTTATAGGCTAGAATTACAATGTCCTCCAACTTTTAAAAAATTGATTGAAAATGGGATCAAAATCAGAGAAGCTTTGGTCAAGTGAGGAATCTTGAAAATTTACAATGAAAAAAATTTAACCAATTCCTCCAACAATGACAAACCAAAGTTTTGGCAAAAATACAAGAATAATGGCAATTATACTTCAGCTGAAAGGCATAATGCCAAACTGGTCTTCAATCTATCGGAAATCACACCTAAGACCAAACAAACCCCCAATCATAATAACCCCAACTAGAACATGAATCATAACAATAATTATAATAATAACCAAAATAATCCTCCATCTAGACTACCATACCAAACATCGAACAACCGCATGAAGTTCACACCCCACTCAGTCAATCATATGAATCCACATTGAAAGAACTTCTTGCAAAAAATCTTATCACTCTACTTGAAACCCAAGGTTTTGAACAAAAAGTGAAATCGTCATGGTGAAACGAGGCCCACTATTGTGAATTTTACCGATGCAAAGGTCACCTAAAAAATAGTTGCATGCAATTAAAACATAATATACAAGACTTGATTGACAATGATATCATACAGATAGAAGGACCCCAAAAAAAATTTGGTCATGGCGCATTCAAGAACCCCTTGCCAAATTATGACAAAGGGGAATCTTCTACCACGAGCAACAAAGGAAAAATTTTGAACTATAATCACAACACCACCATCTATCATATTCCAGTCGTTGAAGACCATACAGATGACATTGAGATCAATAACACACAAGAAATTGTTGCATCCAACAATCCAATTAATAATCCTCCAATTCAATATGGACAAGATACCCTTATAGCCAAAAAACAAATTAATGACACCAAAATCCACTCTAATCAAGTCCATGATATCCAACAAGACATGGTTGCAACAAATAATCAAATTAATGTCATAAAAATCAAAGGAAAGAAAGACAATGTGCCCATAAATGCGACCACAAGGGCACAATCTAAATATTTTCTAAAAGGAAGCGCCTCCAAAACACCTACTGCCCCATATCAAAAATATAACATTGTTAATCAGATCTAAGAGATTCCAGTGCAAATATCAATATTGGAGCTTCTCAAGATCTCAATTGCCCACAGGGAGATTTTGGAAAAGGCCCTACTTGATACAACAGTACCAAATAATTTGGAAGTTTGCACTTTCCAAGCCATGGTGGTGCATCTAGCTGCACCTCATTGCTTATCCTTTTCAGAAAATGATGATGTATCTCTCACCCATCCTCATAATGCAACCCTTCATATTGAGGTCCTAATATAAAAAATTCACGTCAAGTGTGTCCTAATAGACTAAGGATCCGGTCTTAATATATGTACTTTAAAGCTCGTTCATGCACTGGGATTCTCTGAAAAATACAATAGATGCATGGAAAAATATCACCATCAAAGCCTATGATGATGAGGAAAGAGTTTCAAAGGGATTAATTGTATTTCCAATTCAGGTAGGGCCAATTCAAAAATATGTGATTTTCCAAGTTTTGGATAAAGACTTAACATATAATATACTTTTGGGTCATCCCTGGATCTATGAAATGCAGGTAGTCCCCTCAAAGTACCATCAATTTCTGAAATTTCCTTGTAAAGGGAAAGAGATTACCATTCCAATTGATTCTAATAGTCCCCAATATTACAATACCCTTAAGTCAATCTAGGACATCTTTGTGCCCCACAAAAAGGAAGCCCTTGCCTCCACATCTGACATCCCCAGTAACTCAAGTCAATCTAATCCCTTGTCAAAATTGCTAGCCACATCCCCAAACGAAGGAGGTCAACCAAGTTCTTCATCTAAAAAATAATGGAAAAAGTAATAAGCTACCCCTTCTGCATCCACCCATCCTAAAGCCCCACTCAACACTTTGTCCAAACAATTTGAGAAAAAATTCCAAGTCAAAGACAAAGGTGCGGGTGAATATTTCATTGAGCAAACCCTATGTCATTTGCAATTATCTTCACCAAAGTCCTATGGTCAACCATCAACCTCATCAACCCTATCCTCACAACTTGTCACACTTTTTGATGGTTGATTCATAAAATCAAGCACCCAAGCCAAAGAATCTAATGACAAAGATATTTTGAACTAGCTCTACAAGGATGAAAGTGAATCACAAGAAGAAATGGTTAATGTCCAAACTACTCAATACGACAAAGGAATTTCAATCTTGGAAAAGATGGGATATGAGGGACAAGGACCTATTGGAAAAAGGAAAGAAGGCATCATGGAACCCATCCAACCCATCATAAAAAATCCAAAAGACAAGATTGGGTTGGGATATAAAGAGAATCAAAGGGATGAAGAAACAAAGGAGGACCTAAAACAAATTTTTTTTGAACGGATCCTACAACTGCAAGCTAGTAATCACTATGAAAATGATTTCAATGAATATGAGTGGAATTCACTATTAGAAGAGTCATGTCATGATAAGGACATTGATGTGGTACACAAGTATACCCCGACACTTGAGGAGGGATAAAGTTTAGGATTAAGACCATTTGAATTTGGATCACAACCTATCGATGGCTTGAGTGAAGACGTTCAAACTCTTAGTGAGATAGGTCATTTAGAGGAGAGTGACATCATATACCATAACCTTGCCATAGTATTTCTTGATGATGATGTCACCATTAGGACCCTTATGACCTCTTACCTGAACCCATCTAACGATTCCCTACAATTGGTACATCATGAAATCATAGATTGGGACCAAATTGAGCCAATCAATATCCCCACCTTTTCAAATGATGAGGCCATTGTCAACAATCATGAAACCTATTCCACTAATGAATCTCATAATAGAGCTTCTAGATAGGTGAATGCCAAATTTCGTAGTTACAAAATAGGTAAAACAAAAGAAGGATGTAATGGTGAAAACCATTCCATGGTAGTATCAAATCAAGAAAGAAGAAAAAAAAAGAATGCATCTGATGGTGAAAACCTCTTTGAGGCGTCGAAGGATGGGAAATTTGACACTCTCCCAAAGCACTTCCAAGAAAGATCAAAAGGTCTGATCGAGAAAACGCAGTCCATCAATATCAACAATGTAGAAAAGGTGAAAACTCTCCATCTAGCTGGATCCTTGATAGAACAAGAGAAGCCTAACTTTATCAAGGTCTTTAAGGAGAAAAAAATCAAATTTTCTTTGTCATATGTAGACATGCTAGGGATAGACCTAGATCTCATCATGCACCACTTATCCCTCCCTGTAGGAGTCAAACCACTCAAGAAAAAGTTGAGAAAAATGCATCCCCACATTGCCTTATTGGTGAAGGTAGAACTAAATAAATTATTGGATGTAGGATTCATTAGACCCATTTATTATTTTGAGTGGATATCCAACATTTTACCTATTTCAAATCTTGATGGCAGCATACAAATTTTTATAGACTTTAGAGATCTTAATAAAGCTTGCTCGAAAGATGATTTTCCCTTGCCAAACATTAATATCACCGTAAACTTAACAATAGGTCATGGAATGTTGTCACTCATGGATGGATTTTCTGGCTACAATCTTATCAAGATAGCACCTAAAGATGAGGATAAAATAGCTTTCACCTGCCCATGGGGCACCTTCTACTAGAACATCATGCCCTTTAGATAAAATAGTCCAAGAGCCACATATCAGAGATCCATGACAACCATCTTTTAGGACATGATGTATGCCATTATGGAAGATTATGTGGATGACTTGTTGGCCAAATCTTTCACTAGATAAGGACACTTGGATATACTAGACAAAATCTTCACCGGACTAGAGAAGTCCAACATCCGTTTGAATCCAAAGAAATGTGTGTTTGGGGTAACATCAACAAAGCTATTGGGATACATAGTATCAGAAAAATTCATTGAGGTGGACCCTAGAAAAGTGAAAGCTATCATGGAAATTATGCCTCTAAAGAATATTAGTTAGTTAAGGTCCCTTCAAGGAAGATTTCAGTCAATTAGAAGATTTATATCAAGAATATCAGTCAACTAAGGTCCCTTCTACGTAGATTTCAATCAATTAGAAGATTCATATCACAACTGGCTAATAATGCCCATCCTTTTGCCAAATTTTTGAACAAAAATGTTTCCTTTCGATGGGATGGGAAATGTCAAGCAACTTTCAATCAATTGAAGCAATACCTAATGATTCCACCCATCTTAGCACCACCAGTAGAAGGTAAACCACTCTTACTCTACATAGCCACAATTGGTCGATCATTGGGAGCTTTGTTAGTACAAGAAGATTTTGCAGGGAAAGAGAGAGTGATCTATTATATCAGTAGAACTTTAAATGGTTATGAAATCAAGTATACATCCATTGATAAAGCTTGTCTAGCACTAGTGTTTTCCACACAACAATTGTGACACTATATGTTGACTCATACAATTAAACTCATAGCCAAGATAGATCTGCTGAAATATCTCATTAGCAAAGAAAACCTGACGGGAAGATTAGACAAGTGGGTAATGATACTTAGTGAGTTTGACATCCAATATGTGGATAAAAAATCAATCAAAGGGCAAGACATCTTTGACCAACTAGCTGAGGCACCAATTCATGATGATCATCCCCTGCATGTTGAATTTCCAGATGTGGATGTCCTAACTGTAACAACAAAGTAGTGGCTATTGTATTTTTATGGCTCATATACTCAACATGGATTAGGAGTAGGAATTCTATTCATCACTCCTCAAGGGCATACTATTCTAAAATCATATCGACTAATGTTTCCCTGCACCAATGGCATGCCAAAATATGAAGTGCTCATCATCAACATCAGGATAGTTGTAGAATGGAAAATCATAGAGTTGCAAGTATACGGGGATTCTCAACTAGTCATTAATCAGGTCAACGATGATTACCAAACAAAAGATGAAAAATTGATGCCCTATAAAAGAAATATTGATGACTTCAAGAAATATTTTTTTGACATTAAATTTGATCAAATTCCAAGGATTGACAACAAATTTGTCGATGCTATGGCTACCATTGTTTCTTTGCTACAAATTTTAGAAAAATGAAGCCGTTATGAGTTCATGGTGGAACAACTATTTACCCCTGCCTATGACAATCCTGAGTCCTAACTCATATTCCACCTAATTGATGTCACTGCCTCAATCTACGAGAAGATCTAAACTTACCTAAAATATAATACCCTTCCTCTCGATCTCTCCCAACACCAAAAATGAAACTTCATCTACCAAGTTGATTTCTATACCCTTATCACAGATGTACTATATTGATAAGGTCTTGATAGAACTCTCTTACGATGCCTGGAACACAACGAGTCTAAAATGAATTTACAATAAGTCCATGAAGGTATTTTTGGCACTCATTCAAGTGGTCTATCCCTCACTAATAAAATCCTCTATTTGGGGTACTATTAGCCAAATATGGAGAGAGAGTCCTTCTAGTTTGTCAAAAAATGTCATAAATGTGAAATACATGATAATTTTATCCATGCACCAACACAAGAGTTGTAGGCCTTTGCATCAACATGGCCATTCTGTCAGTGGGGATTGAATCTTGTAGGTAAAATTTACCCATCGTCATCCAATGGACATAAGTTCATCATTACAGCCACAGAGTACTTTACAAAGTGGATCGAGGCAATGTCTTTGACTACCATTATAGGAAATTAGATCTCATAATTCATCCTAAACTACATCATCTGTAGGTATGGTATCCCTCAATCCATTGTCACTAAAAATAGTAGGCCTTTCAAGAATCAGGACATACAAGAGCTCTGTGAAAGACTCCATATCCAACATCAATTTTCTACACCATATTACCCTCAATGAAATGGCCAAGTAGAGGCCTCTAATAAAACTATCCTAAATATCCTAAAGAAAACCATCATTGATGTTGGATGTAACTGGCATATTCAACTGAACCCTGCTTTGTGGGAATATTGTACCGGCATACGCACTCCCATAGGATCCACCCCATATGACCTTGTATATGGATTTGAAGCTATATTTCCTATCGAGGTTGAGATACCATCACTCTGTGTATCACTAAAAGGTCTTATTTTTTATGAATATTACCAAGTGTCTAGACTACAAGAGCTGGAACTGTTGGATGAACATTGTCAGCTTGTAGTGGATCACCTAAAAGAATACCAATAGAGAATTTCTAAGAGCTACAATCACAAATTTAAACCAAGGAAATTTTAGGTATGTGATTTAGTACTAAATGAAAATCTTCGTAATCAATAGGATCAAGAAAAGAAAGGAAAATTTGAGCCAAATTGGTTAGGTCCTTTCGTTATTGTGTTAACCTTTGGATCGGGGGCATATCAGATGTCTACACCAAAAGGTATCTATTAGAAGAACCAATGAAAAAAATTCATCTAAAGAAGTTATAAACATAATGCATCCAGTGCATGCTTAAAATTCCTAAAAGAATCCATAAAAATAATTAAAAAATTAATAAAAATTAGAAAAAAGTCCTGAAAAAATTCATAAAAATCAAAAAAATTCCTGAAGAAATTTAGAAAAATTAGAAAATGTTCTAAAAAAGGGTCACCTTGATGAAAACCCAGCAAAAAGGCATCTTGGTGAGAACAAAAAATAAATAAAAAGGAAGAGAAAATACAAAAAAAAAAAATCAAAAAAATCATTACCTTGGTGAAAACTTGGCAAACATGCATCTTGGTAATAGCAAAAAAATCATAAAATATGAAAAAGTGCAACAAAAAAAAATGGTGAAAACCTGGAAAACATGCACTATTTGTGATGAGTCATCTTCTCCATCTATTTGAATGTGTGTTGATTGTCTGCTTTCACTATCATTGTGTGTACATGCCCATCATAAAAGGAGCTTCATATCCATATCTAGTTGTTGCGGTCATGTCCCACCATGGCTTGGTTTCATTGTGCATATCCATAATAATTGGTTTGTTTCTCACTGGGGGAAAAATCCTAAACTCATTGGGGGAAAATAACCATTGAGCTTAAACCAATCGGTAACAAACAAGAAACAACAAGAAAACTTGGCATAAACAATAATCATGTTGGACATCAATCTATCACAATCAATCAATCAAATCAACAATCCAATTCAACGTCAAGACAAACAAATCAAATTTCAATGCATGATCATCTTCTGAATCATTGTTAGATCATGTTGGCACATTTTTTCAGATGTTGTATTTCGATTGTTGTGATCATTTCTATTGATTACCTCAATGATGTTCTAAACTAGAGGGGCTAGGAAGGAGAATGATATTTTTCTTTGTTTGTTGTTTTTGATTCAATCATTACTACTATACAAATTTTCATGGGACATGCTCTACAAAGTATCATTGATGACATTTTGAATTTGCATGGGAAAATGATTAGCTCTTTTTTGTTTATATAAGTAATGCTTAGGTTATATCGATCTGATTATACCTAGATTTGTGTGTTATCTTGCAATAACAAACTCAATGGAAGTTGTATGGAATTTTTACTCGTCATCATGGTATAATTACACAATCGATGTTTGTACTAACTTTCAACATAATAAAAATCTTAATGATGATACCAAGCACAATGAATCAGATGACAACATTTGCATAGTTATGTTTGCATGGATTAGATAGGATTGCATTCATATTATTTATGTATTTGCATTATAGATTTTCCAAGGGTGACAATCTTGAACATGATGATATCTTTCATTAAAATGTTGAGTGCACTTGACATAATAAAAAGAAACATATCATTTAATTTGCATTATCCATTCCATATCATATCATTAGAAATTATTATCATACATTCATCCATATTTCCATCATAATATTTTCATTATAAAAAAAATATCATCATCCATCCATTCAGGGATTCATCATACATAGACATTTATAACACATTTACATTACATTGCATAGATACACAAATAAAGCATTTTCATAATCCATATGCATATCATACATCTATCCATAGATTTAATCATATGGTTACATTAAAAAAATCCAAAAATAGAGCATCATCCATAGTAAAAATCATTTATGCATCATCATAATCCATTTACATACTTATTCATGCATTTAGATCATATATTTGCATCATGAATTCAAAAAGAAAGAATTTTTTTCTAAATCATTCATCATGCATCCATTAGTATTCATTTATCACTTTCCATAAACCATCTAGTCATACATGCTATAATAAAGTCACCCATTCATCCATCCATAAATAAAATCATTCATAATAACATCATAATCCATATATTATCATCATACATACATTCATCCATAGCATACATTTGGTTATACATTTAGGTCATATATGAACATGTGAACATACAACATAGAGTGCATATCATAACATTTACATAACTGCATCCATCTCATACATCATAATAAATAGAACTCATTAATGCATCCATACATAAAACATAGCATAAACACATAGAATAATTATTACATTCACACACCATCATCACATAGGCATATAAATCATCATATAGCATAGAAAATAAAATGCATCCATCAATTAAGAATATAAACAACATGTAGAGAAAAAATCGCCATTGCATATCACATAAATCTCAATGTCAAGTGTATAAGGATGTCTAACAATATAAAGAGATACATCATAAAAAATGGGACAATATATCATAATATCACAAAAATATTTGAATCAATGTGTATCAATGTCTCAGCAATACAATCAAGTATGACCACGGGAATCTATGGTGTTTCCCCTAGATGTCGTAGGACCTACCCCTCTTGCTAGACCTGCTCCTCCTAATGGCCCTGTCCTTGGTGGTCATGGAGGTGGCTGAGTAACTCCCCTGCTAGTGGACCTCAAGTGAGTTTTTCTACTCATGGACTATGCATAGCTCACTCATTGCTCTATAGGTACGACATCATGATATCTACCTTTGTAATATTCAGCCTCCCTAGTCATGTCTTGTATCTCTTTGATATAATCTATAGTGGTAGTACCCTCTTCTGACCTCAAAACTCTCTTGGAATTCCCTCAACCCACTCAACCCATTGTCTATGAGTATCTCTCTCACCTATCAAGGTGGTGATCAGACCTTGGGCCTGTGTGAGTAGAGCCTGTACCTGAGCCAACTAACCCTACAACATTTGAACCTGTACCTATAACATAGAATTTTTTGTCTGTTGTTGTTGTGAAGGCACCCCAATCTGAACATGGTGTTGCATGGTTGCCACCACGGATCTCCAATGTCAAGGTATCATCATATCTTGCACATTGAAGGATCTTCCTCCTCCATCCCAAAGTCCGCCATCATCCCCACCTCCATCTTCTCCCATAGCTCTCTCCTCCTCATGTCCATCACCCCTCCCTTGCCTTGATATCGGTGCCCTTTCATCATCATCATTTAATGCTAGCACTAACTCATTTGGACTAGATAATCTAGGAAAGGTTTGTGTGTCAAAGTACTCTGGATACTCCTCTCACATGGTAGCCTCTGCAACCTCTAGATGATCTTCCCATGCAATGAGCTATAAACTGTAATACTCTTGATAATTTGCATCATAAGACAAGAGGGGGCCCCAATCTAGTATGTATTGGAGCCTCCTAGCATAAGTAGCCACTCTATATGACATGCCTTGTACTTGGTCATACTATCTGTGTACTCTGCCTAGCAAAAATATCTCAATAATGAACCATGTGCATCCAATAAAAAATCTAACAGTACATACATAGGGCATCTCTAGTTGATCCTCGACCCACTGCTCATAGTACAGGTATGGCCGTCAGGTCATAGTATCAAGATCTTCTAGTACCCATCTCCAATACAACATTTTTCCTACCTTATGTTGGACAACCAACCCACTATATCTATAAACATAAGACCTTCCAATCGGTCGACATCTGATAGCAACTAGTCAAGTAACAACTATGTGCTCCCCTGCTCAGATCTATAGTAATGTGACTCCTATAGATAGGTTGGCTTCTCCAAGGTAAACTACCTAATGAAGGTCATGATAAAGATGGGAAAGCATGCATGAGCCCCAAGCATATCGGGTCCCTTGTAGAATCATCTGCTCTAATGTATGACCCCACCCAATAGACAGTCCCTTTGACTTGCGGTTGGGACATAGGAAACCACCAATGAAACTAACAAATATAGAAGGTAATGGGGCATAACTCTCAAATAACTCATGCCAATGCAGGTCATACTCACTGATATGGTCATCATGGAAGATCCTTCATAATGCATATATGCCTCCTTGTTCAGTAGCATCATAAACAACTAGCTCTCCAACAACTAGAATCCAAAGAATCTGGTATACATCCTCTGGCATCATGGTCATCTTGCTAGTAGCCAGGTGAAAAAATTTAGGGCCACTATGCCACCTCTCATCTAGTGTTGTCAGTAGTGTCTAGTTAATCCTAACCTAGGGCATATGAATCAAATAGTACAACTCACATCTATCAATCACATCCATGTTGGTCTAAAAAAGTTGTGGGATCATATCCCATGTCTTCAAGAATCTCTCCTGATACATTATGACTCGTAAATCACTCTCCTATCATCATAGAATATGCCAATCAAAATGATATCAAATCAATCAATTAATCAATCAATCAACCTATCAATCTATCAAAGCACCTCACCTATCATAAGGTCAATCAATCAACCTATCATTAATCCTCGCCAATCATGAGGATGATTATCATCAATCAGTCATTGAATCTCACCTATCATGAGATCAATCATTACCTAATCTATCAACATCTAAAAATCAACTTGAAGGTTGATGCGATCTAAAACTTCCAAAATCAACAAGAAAAATAAAAAATTCTCAATTCTCACATGGATGCGCCATTACAAGGCTTCTATGTGCTAAAAAATAGATGCGCTAGAAAATTTTATCTATGCACCATAATATTCCACTTATGCGCCACTTTCATAGATGTGCTAAAGTTTCACATCAATGCACTATAAAAGTGCACCTATGCACTAATCCTATGGATGTGCTACTCTATCACATGGATGCACAAAATCATCAAATTCTACCCTAACAAATCCTATGCACTAAAATGAGTAATTGATGCACTACACTGGGTCATGTATGTGCCAAAAACCTAAGCCTATATACTAAAATAGGTCATCTATGCGCTATTCTATCCTATAGATGTGCTAAAACATTTGAATGAAAAATTAATATTTTTCAAAAATGCAGGAAAATAATTTCAAAATTCACAAAGAGAGGATTTAGAATTTTGTACTAGAGGTTTGTACGCTACTCCATGGTTGTGCCGCCACATATGCTTGAATTGATGGGTTTGAATTAGAATCAACATTTTTCTCTCTAAGTGCTCAAAGTTGCTCAATATCTCAAAAAAAAAAAAAAATTAATGCACAAATGAGCTTCTTTTTCACTTTTTACCTATTAAAGGGGTTATTAAGGTGGGTAATTAAATGACATGGATTTGTTTTATTTTTCAAAGGATCTAAATTCATCAATTAATCAACTAGGGCAGATTTTGCAAAAAAAAATTGGAGATAAATCATTGAAGCATGCTGAATTGTTCTTAAAATCATCAAAATTTTCTAAAAAATCCAAAATTCATTCAAATTTCAAAAATTCCTCGATTTATCTCCCGAGGGGGCATACATCAATTATCATTGAAACATCAGCGTCTGGGGCATGTCAAAAATTTTATTATCAGGATCTGACAAATTTTTCTTTGAAGCAATGCATCTTCGCACACCACTTCAAAGAGGGGGAAAATGTATACACATAAAAAATGGTCTGGAGCACAAATTAATTAAATACTAGTGATTTAGTTAAATAATCTTAATTCCTTTACTTTATAAATAAATTGATAAATTTATTTGTATTTTTCACCACTTCAATTCTTCTATTCCAAAAATCATCTTTCCCCTTTAATTAATTAAATACACAAATTTAAATAATTTGTTATTTGATTATTCCCCTCTCATTAAATTTGAATTTTTAATCCAAATTTTTCACATTTCTCCATAATGCTCTAACTTCCTCCAACTCACCCTCCACATCATCACATGTCACATGATTTCCTTTATTTCTAATTTTCTAAATTATAAATATTCTTCTAACCTCCTAACCTCCTTCAAGACACATGGCTCCTCTTTCTAATTAATTATTTTTAACAGTTGGAAGATTTGCCCTTCCAAATGGAGTAGCCTCCATGAATCCCTCTAACCTCTTTGTTCTCTACCATTGATACCCCAGGATCTTGATCCAAACCGTCCATCCTTGCCACCCCATTCCAGGCATATAAAATGAATCTCATCCTACAACTTTTCAAGAGGCAATTGAGATAAACTTATGCTGGAGAAATTGAGATAAATTGAGATAAATTGAGAGTTTTCATTTTCATATAGCATAGTTATCATGGCACTTTTACTTTGGATCATTTTAGTATTACAATATATTTCAGTTTTTTTCATAGTATTACATTAGAATTGCATCATTAATCCTAGTATCATCATACATAGCAACACTTTTCTCTTTCATTCAACATTTAAACTTCAAAAATACAAAATAGTGATGTAGGCATGTATTTTGCATTCCACAACATCTTCTCATTTCTCAAATTTTATTCTTCCTAGATTCATGTGCAACACTTAACTAGATCTAAGAGCATGAATTCAAAATTCATTAAGACTAGAGAACCATGGAATGATTTGAAAGGATAGTAGTAGAAATTTGGTGTTTTTATTTCAATTCCCTTTATGTAAGACATTTCATGGATATGTGTGTTGGGTTTTAAATTATTATTCCCTTCACTATTTTTCACACATAGAAACTTATCCTATTTTGGAATTGGTGTCATATTGATGTGGAACAATGATCCTTTCCCAATCCCATGATCATTGAGCCTATTTCAATCGATTCTATGGAAGAGAGTTGATAAAACCATTGTGATAAATGAATGAAAACTTTATTTATGCTAAAATGAACATGATGCAAGCTAAATTAACATGATTTTATGCTAGGATTGATTTAACTATGCAATTGATAAGTTAATCTAAAATAATCCAAGCTAATTCTAAGCTAAATTTTTTCGTAAATAAGTATTTTACTTATTACACTTTATGTAAGCTTACTTAGGGAATACATATAATTATAGTTTTCACTTGTGACACCTAGTTATTTTCATCTTGTATCTAGGTTTGTGCATGGATTGAGAGATATGAGTTGGACACCTAGGGAAGTGTGTGTAGGAGAAATTCCACTCTTTGTGGTGTGATATAGTTATCACCCTTTTATCTCAACTTATCATGGCATGATAATTCCACTTTAGGTGGGTGATCCACTTTTTATGGAATTATCTATTATTTATTTCTACCTACCCTACACATGATTCAGATACTTGTCTCATTCATGGCCCTTCATTGTGTCCTAGCTTGCCTTTATCAGCAAGCCTTTTACATACTTGTATTGTACATCTTCATGCATATTGAGAACACTATCATCATATTCTCTCTCTCTCTCTCTCTCTCTCTCTCTCTCTCTCTCTCTCTCTCTCTGTGCTATCTTTAGTCTCTTGATCCTATTGTTTCGTTTCATAACTTCTTACATGGTATCAGAGCAGTTGGAGGTCTTTTGCATAGCCATTGTTGGGAGATCTTTGTTCGTGTGAAGGTGGTCAAGAGACAAATATGAGGAGAAATGACATTTTGGTGCATCCTAGACCAAATCGGACCTCAAATTTGGATTTAGAAGGTCATTTCTAGTCAGAATAGCCTTTCGTTTCACTGAAATCTAACATCAGGAGCTCCAGATCGAAAAACATTGCCTATTTGAGTATTTTTTCAATTTTTTGAAAATCTCTATAGTTTTGAAACAAATCATTTTGAGAAAAATTTGAGCTTTTCTAAATTTCTTTGGCAAAAAAAATAATATCGGGCTTTGTTAAAAAAAAAAATCTTCCCTATCTAGCAATTTATTCTCTCAAAAAAAGAAATCTATAGTTTTGTAAATGAGAAGGGTGCTTTTGATATTTTTTTTAAATAAAAAAAAAATCTCAGAAAATTTGTATTTGAGATTTTTTGTAAATCAAAACAATCTTTAAAAATAAAAAATAAAACAAATATATCAATTTTTTTTTAAGTACTGCCTCCGTAGTACATTGTAGGCTGTAGGGTATTGGGTCGTACGAAGGCACCCCACCACTCGCCATGTGGTGGGCTTTCATTGCACCTACGGACCACCGACCACCACAAACAGTGAATGGTTTAAAAATTGGCAAAAAACTCGATGGCAAGAGAAATTTCCAAGTGCTCAACGAATTGAAAAATTGACAAGAAAATATGGCAGCAGTGACGAAATAAAGATTTTGGTACGTAGCCGAAGATTTCAACAAAAAAGAATATTTTGGCAAAAAAAGGAATATTTTAGAAAAAAGAGGTGATGGTGATAGTGATGTCCACATGATCAACAAATTTAACCATGGTGACTATTGACATTAGCCTGCATCAGTGGTGACGTCAACACTTTTTGAAAATTGGCAGACCCCTCTCCATTTGAGTTTTAGAATTTTCACTTCATTTTCAAAGGCTCATATCTTGGTCACTTTGAGGCCTTTTTTGGTGTAATTTTTTTAATTTGGGCTAATTTTTTGTGTACTTCACAACTATGTTGTTGGTTTCTGATTTTGGTGGATATATTTTCCAAAATTTTCATTTTTTCATCACTATACCTATCCAATCCTCATTTTTGCAACTTTTGGGGCTCCGTACAAGCACATACAAACTCTTTTTCAAGTGCAATTTTTTTAAAAAGTGCATGAATTTTTTTCTACTTCTTGAATCTACAATCCGTTTGAAGAAATCTTGAGTGTATTTTGTACTTTCAACATATAGTATTTTTTGGCCTATTGGCACTTATATTGCATAGCTCTCAATTCAATTCTTTGCTTCATTGTTCTAATATGTTCTTAGCCTATTTTCGGCAGGTTGTATATCATAAATCATAATTCCACTTAGCCAAGTTACAAGTGGCCTATTGTACACGCACAAAATTATAAAGTGCCAAAATCATCTTTTTTGGGGGTACTTTCATTGAGTGAATTTGGGGGGGGTGTCTCTTGTGTGATTGTGCCTATTTTCTATCTTGTTCTCTTGCATTCCATCATGGGATCATCTAAATTTCCAATCAGCACATAATTATGCTACATGGAAAGTACGTGCATGGAGTAAACTAATGGAAAAAGGTTTAATTCACTATATTGATGGAACCATAACTGCACTTGTTGATCCTAAGGCAAATCCAATTACATATATGGATTGGCTTACTAAAAATTCTATGGAATTGGGTACACTTAGAAATTAAATTTAAGATGATCTCATTTTTCATGTTGATAAATGTACTACAACCAAGGAAGCTTGGGATAATCTTACTACTTTGTATGGTAAGGTTGATAAGTTTAAGGGATACAATCTTGAAAATGATCTCCTAAGCCTTGACCCCAAGAATTTTGACACCATTCAAGATTATGTCACTAAGGAAAATGAGATAAGAGCACAACTAAAGGATTGTGGTATTGAGAAAGAGGATGATCAATTGGTCTTCAACTTGTTGGACAAGCTTCCAGCCGAGTATGCAACCTTTGTTTCAAGTTTTCAGACTCAACGATTGACAATTAGCAACTTCAAATTGCCATCTTTTGAGGCTCTCACAGAGCTTTTGATTCTTGAGAAAAATAAGTTGATGAAAATGGGCATTCTCAAGCCTTCAACTTCAAAAGCATTGGTGGTCAATCATGGAAACAATAAGCGAGGAAAAGGGAAAGGCCAAAAGAAATCTTCACCAAAGCCACAAGGACAGAACAAGCAATCCACTCCCCCACGACAAGGCTCATCATCATCTTCTTCAAAGAAGAACAACTCAAGCAATAAGGAGAAACCAGCTTGTGCATATTGTAAAAAGATTGGATATGAGGAGCATTGTTGTCATACCAAGCAAATTGATGAGTTGACCAACATCATCAAGAAGAACAACATCAATTTTCCTAATGCCTATAAGAAGAGGGACTCATCTCCTTCCACTTCTACTTCATCTTAGTCTCAGGGAAAAGGGCAAGGTTTCATGGAAACAACAAGTTCATCATGGATTCCTGATTCAGGGGCTACTCAACATGTGTTTTTCAAAGGGGAAATTTTCCTCCTTGGAGTCCTCTTTAGTGCCTCACATCTTCATTGGTGTTAATACACAAGTGGAAGTTGAGGGGAAAGGTGCAACTAAGATGGGTGATGGGACATTTTGGGATGTGCTCCATGTTCCAAAGTTGAGCACCAATATTCTCTCTATTACCAGATCACACATCATGGAGATGGTAAGAAAGTTGAATTCACTCCTAACACCGTTATGGTAAAGGAACTTGCAAGTGATTCTTTGGTTACAATAGGTCGAGCTAATCACAATGCAAGGCTTTACTCATTCTCCCATTGGGTGCCTCATGCTCCTTCTCAACATTGATCACTCATTCAAACTCACAGAGTAAGATATGGCATGAGTGGTTTGGTCATCTCAACTACCGCTATCTACAAAAGCTTCACACTAAGGACATGGTGAAAGGGCTTCCTCAACTCAGTTTTTCTGAGGGTGTATGTTCAAGATGTTCCATGGGCAAGCATCCCAAAGAGAATTTTGATAGAGGGAACTCTTGGAGAGCCTTGGATCTTCTTCAACTTGTTCATAGTGATGTAGCGGTCCCATTTTGAGTGCCATCCTTTGAAAAAGCTTGTTATGTCCTCACTTTCATTCATGATTTTTCATGATACACTTGGGTCTACTTCCTTTGTCATAAAAGTGAATTATTTGACAAGTTTCTCAACTTCAAGGCACATGATGATAAGAAATCCAGGAAGCAAGTCAAGATCCTTCGTACAGACAATGGTAGAGAGTATGTGAACAATGGACTTGAGGAATTTTTCACACTTGAGGGAATTGACTTATAGCATTATGTTTCCTACACACCCCAAAAAAATGGTGTGGATAAAAGGAAAAATAGAACCCTCAAGGAAATTTCAAGCTACATGATACATGTGAGGTCTTGTGGTCTATCTTTTTGGGCAGAAGCAATCAGTTGTTTTACCTACATCTATAATCAGGTTCCTCATAAATATTTGAAGGTTATCACTCCTTTTGAAGCTTGGTTTACTAGGAAACTTGTTGTGAAACACTTTAGATTGTTTGGGAGTCCAACATGGGCTCGTATTCCCCCACAAAAATGTAGGGCATTGGAGCAACAAAGTAGGCCATGTATCTTTGTGGGATATGTAGATGGTGTTAAGGCATACAAAGTAATGGATCCTGAGACTTATGAGATTTTCTTTGAGAGGAGTGTACATGTTGAGGAAAACTCATCCAACTTTGACTCTTATACTACTCCTCCTCCTTCCTCCATAGTTGACAGCAATGATAACGATTCTAATGATGATGACTCTCCTTTCTCACCGACTTGCAAGGTCCACTTCCAATTGAGGAGCCTCGTGATTCTACCCCTACTAGACCTCATTGGGCTCATCAGACTCTTGAGGTAGAAATTCCACTTGTTGGGGATTCTTTGGATACTCGAAGGACTAGGTCAAAACATGAGCATGATCCTCTTCAAAATTCTTTCATTGCATCAAATTCAGATCCACAATCCTTTAAGGAAGCCTCTAGGGTTCCTAAATGGGATCCAACTATGGAGGAAGAGTGTAGTTCTTTGATGAGGAACAACACTTGGGAATTGGCCCCTCTCCCTAAGGGGAGAAATATGGTTCGATGCAAGTGGATCTATCAAACCAAATATGCAAAAAATGGGAGTGTTGATAATTATAAGGCACAAATTGTTGCAAATGGTTTCTCACAAGTTGCATGAGTTGACTATACTCAAAACTTTGCACATGTTGTAAAGATGACTTCCATTCCCCTGACACTTGACATTTCCACTTCACATGGTTGGGAAGTACATTAGATGGATGTTAAGAGTGTTTTTCAACATGGGAATCTTGATGAGGAGATCTATATGGAGTAGCCACAAGGTTTCATCCAAGATACTTCATTGGTTTGTAGGTTGAGGAAGTCACTTTATGGCCTTAAGCAGGACCCTCGGTCTTGGTATGCCAAGATGGATTCCTTTCTTCTCTCCATGGGATTCACCAAGTGTCATTATGATCATAATATCTACATATTGAGGTAGGATGATGCACATTTCATACTTGCACTCTATGTTGATGACTTGATCATTATAGGGAGCACCTCATCCATCATTGGCAGTGTCAAAAATGCTTTTTAGGCCATATTTTCCATGACCGACTTGGGCCTTCTTCACTAATTTCTTGGCATTGAGATTCAATAGTCTTCATCTAGGATTACATTGTCACAACCCAAGTATGCTCTTGATCTTCTTTCACAGTTCTGCATGACTAATTCTAAGACTTATTTGACTCCCTTTCTTTCAAGAGTAAAGCTTGAGGCTAAGTTCTCCAATCCATTTGTTGATGCCACTTTGTATTGTCAGCTTGTTGGAAGTCTTATCTATTTGACACATACATGCCCTGACATCTATTATTCAGTTGGCATGGTCTCCTACTTTATGCAATAACCACATGAGCTTCATTGAAAATTTTCCAAATGCATCTTGCACTACATCCAGGATACTCATCAGCATGGGATTCATTATACAGTAGGTGCAGAACTTGACCTAGTAGGATATACTGAATCAAATTGGGTTGGTGATTCTGATGATCATAAGTCCACCTTCGGTTGTAGCTTCCATCTTGGGTTAGGACCTATTTCATGGTAGAGAAAGAAGTAACATGCCATTTCTCTTTCATTGAGAGAGGCTAAGTAGAGGGGGGTTGTTACTACCACCATTGAGGCCATTTCGCTTCAACACATTGTTTTTGAGTTTTGTTTTTCCATTCCACATCTGATAGTCATTCGGTGTGACAATTAGAGTACTATTGTGATCTCCAGGAATCCGGTCCAACATCAGAGGACCAAGCACATTGAGATTCATATGCACTTCATCAAGGAGCTAATTCAGGACCAATTCATTGACTTTTTCTATTGTTCGACAGCAAACGAGGTTGCTGACATATTCACCAAACCCTTTACTAAGAGAAAGTACCATAAATTGTGAGCTCTCTTGGGGGTGAGGGATGTGATAGGGGGATTCACTTGACTTCTCCATTCTATTTCATGAGGGGGAATTTTCCTCATCTTGGGGTTTTTTTCCTTCTTCATTTTTACATTCATTTGTTTTCTTCTCTCTTTTGAGGGGGAGTTTTTCCCATGATATTTTCTCCCTTTCCTTTCTTGTGAGAGATTACATTTTCTTTGTACATGGGTACCTAATATGGCATATTTTTTGGGACCCATCTTGCATCTTATCTTGCATGGTTAGCTTGATTCTTCATTCCCTCAATTGCACTTAAGGGGGGGTGTTGGTGTAAATAAGTATTTTACTTATTACACTTTACATAAGCTTACTTAGGGAATGCATATCATTGTATTTTGCACCTGTGAAACCTAGTTATTTGCATCTTGCATCTAGGTTTTTGCATACATTGAGAGATATGAGTTGGACACCTAGGGAAGTGTGTGTAGGAGAAATTCCACTCTTTGTGGTGTGATATTGTTATCACCCTTTTATCTCCACTTATCATGGCATGATAATTCCACTTTAGGTGGGTGATCCACCTTTCATGGAATTATCTATTATTTATTTCTACCTACCTTGCCTTTATAAGAAAGCATTTTACATAATTGTATTGTACATCTTCATGCATATTGAGAATACTATCATCATATTCTCTCTCTCTCTCTCTCTCTTTTGTGCTATATTTAGTCTCTTGATCCTATTGTTTATTTTCATAAGTTCTTACACTAAAAGATGGAAACCCTAATTTATATAAAACCTAAGATGGATGCATGGAAGCCATTAATGGATGTCTTAAGCTATTATGTAGCTAAAAATGAATTAAAACAAGCTGAAAGTGAGTAAAGTGAGAGTGTGAATGCAAGTAAATTCAACAGCATAAGTTTTCAATTGAAATATGGATCAATTTGTGTCCAAATAGGGTTATATTTATAGGAGAGCAAATGAAAAATGGAGGGTTGAGATGAAAAATATCAATCAACAATAAAGGATGGAATAAATAAGAGGAAAGGATCATGGATTCTAATCAATGGATGTGAATGCAAGACTAGAATTATTCAAGGGTTCAAATTTGTTTCAAACAAACACACTTTTGACATGCACACATAGGTCACAAGATGACTTGCTCAAGAGGTTACAAGATACCTTGCATTTCAAGTCAAGTGAGATGATTAGAGGAGAAAGAATATTCTTTGGAATATTCTCATGGATGAGGATAAAAGATATTTTGAAAATTAAAAGAAATTTTTAACTATGCAAATAAGGATATAAATAATATTCCATAGGAATATTCCCCTTTTAGAGGAAAATTAGTTTAATTTCTAATTAAACAAGGTTTAATCATGTAATTAGGGGTTTATAAAGGAATAAAGTAATTTTCATTAAATTAAATTATTTAATGAATGGGGAAAGGTGAGATGATATTTAATTAAATAACTTATGTTTATTAATTAAATAAGATGAATTAGGGAATTAAATTAAATAGTTTTATTTATTTAATTTAATGAGATGAAATGCTAGCGTGAAAGGGGGTGAATTAACCCAATTTGATGAATTAGGTTAATAGATGAAAATGATGCAATTAATTAAATAGCTAGGCTAATTTAATCAAATAAGTGAAAATAATATGGGTTTTAAGAGGAAATGATGTAAGTTAGCCAATGTGATCCATCAAGAAATTTTTAGGTGTCTACAATAATGTTTCATTCATTATCTTAAGGAAGGTTCTCGAGCTTATTGTTTTGGGCACATGATTATGTTTTGTTCATTATAGCACATAGTGGTGTGCTAGGGCACAAAGCCCTTGACAATGGAAGTTAAGGTTTGAAGACATTATGGTTTTGATGTGACAATGTTGGTGGTATGGTGGCTGATAGACTTTGGTTTCAAGAAGTGCGTTTGTTTTTTTCAGCTTCACCAATCAACTATGACTTGTGTATCTCAACTTGCCTTTATTGGTTATATTGGTTCAAAAGTATCAAAGGGTTTTGCAAACTATATTTCAAAGGTTTAATAGGTAAATTTCATGTTTCTATGGCTTTAATATGCCGCCAAGACCTTAGGTGTCTTGACCTATCAAATATTAAAGTGTATCCTACAATGGAATTAATATTTGGTGATAGGTATCTTTATGGTGGTTATCACCATTCAATGACACATTTAGTATGAGAAGGTTTTTAGTTAATAATTTTTTCTTAAGAATTTTTTTTCTACCAGTTGATTATTATGGTATGAAACTTGATTTGTAATATGCAAAAATAGTGAAGAGATAAAATTAATATGTTTTCTTTTTTCTAGGTTTCAATCAATGAAATCTAAAGGACATAAAATGTGCTAATGTATAAAGTTGTAATGAAATAAAGTGAAACAAACCCTATGTCTTTTGTTCTTTCAAGATTTACAAAATTTTGTAAGGTCATTTCAGTGAGACAAAGATTGATGTATTTTCCAGTGAGGCATTGTATGTATCCAATGAGGAATTGTGTGTAGCTACTGAGGCATTTTTGTGTAGCCAGTGAGGCATTTTTGTGTAGCCAGTGAGGCAAAATAAGTAGCCAATGAAACTCTATAATATGTGAGATTTTATTAAGCTAGTGAGGCTTTTTTTCTGAGTGGAATTTTATCCCTATGAGGGTTTTCCACTCATAATTTTTTGTTTCTATGGTTCTTTTGTGGTCCTTGTGATTATCATGATTCATGAAATTTAGTATTGTTGATTCCTTTATCTAGTTTTCAATATTTGAGTGTTCATGATTGTTTAAGGATCTACTATTGGCTATCACATTTGGTTACACTCTTGAAATTTAACATTCAATGATTACAAAGAGATTATGTATTTTGAAAAACCATTGAATTGAAGTTAATTATTGAAAAATTGATTCACCCCCCCTTTTAGTGTTTCATGTACTTCAACAAGTGGTATCAGAGCCATACCCTTTCATAAGTCTAACCAAATTAGGGGTTTTTGGTATTGGTGTACTTGTTTTGGAAAAAAGTAAAATAAATATAGAAAAAGGAAATGCCTAGTAGAATGATGAGCACCAAATACCACTTAAACCTAGTAGAAAACATGATTTTGTAGTGGTGTGTAGACCAAGAAGGAGAGCACTTAGTGAGTTTTTTTGAACAAGAGTATGTTGAAGATTAATGTGAAATTTATTTTGAAGGTGAACTTATTTATTCTCTTAATGAGATTGAGAAACTCAAAAAGGAGAATTAGGATCTAAAGTTGCAATTGGTAGAGTGTAGAAGAGTTGAAGAAGTTACCAACATAAACTTGCAAACCAAAGTGGAAGATTGTCAAAAGATAGAGGTTGAAGTGTTGTCTCTAAGAACACAACTAGAGAAAAAATTTGTGTTAAAGGAACACACTATAAAATATGAGTTGATTGTCAATATGAAATTAGGGATTGAAGAAAACAAGAGGATAATAGATATGACAAGGTCTGATTTGGAAATCAAAATAGTTGAATGTCAAAAGGTTGAAGGATAAATAGTCTCTCTAAGGAAAGATCTTGAGAATGTTAGAAAGTAGTTAGAAAATAATCCAAAAATTGATGAGAGCACCAACAAGTTGAATGAGCTATTAAGTAAGCAAAAACATCACAAGGATGTTAAAATTTTGGGCTTTGTAGAAGGATAGAGCTATGGAGTCAGAAAAAAACCAAGAACAAAGATGGATTTAAATTACCCTTTTGTTGCCCCTAAGACTCTTGATACTAGACAGTTTAAGGAAATTAACAAAGGAAGAAGAAGTAGAGCCAACTGATTCACAAGATCTCCACCTACTTGGCAAGGTCAATCAATGAGGTACAATTATTTATATTTATGTAATGGTTATGGGCATAAAGAAAGCTATTATAGAAGAAGGTCTAAAAGGATTCAATATGAATTCTTTGAGAATATGAATGTAATATGTTATAAATTTCATAACCATGGTAATGTTGCAAAGCACTGTAGAACTAGGTTTGTGAAACTAGATAAGAAATTTTAGAGAAGGAAACATCCCAAGAAGACAAGCACTCAAACAATTTGGAGAAGAAAGAAAAATCAGGAGAAGAATGAGTCTAAGCTTGTGCATACTGCACAAGTGACATCTGTAAGTGTATAAAAAATAGCATGAGGATAGGTGAGGTGATTATAGTTTAATTATTAAAACCCTGTTGTAAGCAACAAAGAAGTGTCTTTGTAGTGTTTTAGTTTTTTTATATTGGTAATAGTTCTAGTTTTTGAAGACTACTATCTTGCTTGATCTTTGGTAACAATGAACTTGAATGCACTACATGCAAATAGTGTTTTAATGATGTTTAGAAAATAGTTCTTACTAATGCTCAATTGATTTGGTACATAATTCACTAAGGAGTTTCATGCATTATAAATGTTATACTATGTTTAAACATGTGTCTAAAATTGAATAGTGAGGTTGGTGTTTTGATTTTGATACACAATGATATTCTTCTTGTCTTGTTGATTGTATTCTTTCTACTCAATATGGAAAATTAAATATATCTTCTACTTGATGAGTTGCATAGTTTATTGACAATACATATTGCATATTTTCTTAATAGTCATTTACATCACTTAGATAATCATTGTGATTGTGGAATTCATTTGGACTATAGTCTTTGGTTGTATTGACAATGTTTTGGACCATGATAATGAGGTGGAATTTTCATTTTTTCTCAGTTTGACAATTTTTAATGGTCTTCTTATGAAATAGTTATTTCATTCCTTTGAGGATTTTCTATGCTTCCTTGGAATCATTATAACCATTGATGTTTTTGATATAAATTTGGTTTATAAAAAAAATTGCTTAGTTGTTCAAAAATAGTGAGGCTAAAAAGTTGCTTCATCTTTAAAAGACAATAGTTCTTTACCTTTTGAAAGGTGAGTGAGATGTTTTTAAGTTGGAGATTATGGTTTCTTGATATAGCAGCTATTTTGCAATGTAAAACACAACTAGTGGAATAGTGGAGGTTCAATCATGTCATTCAATGGAAGTTGAGTCATTCCTCTTAACAGTGAGCTTGTAGGTATTGATCTTATAATGAAGAACTCATTTGATAAAATACTAGTATTTATGTAAGGGAAGGTTTGTAAAACACAATAATAGTTGAGTGCATAGTTAAGGGACAACAAAGAATATCTAAACTCAATATTATAGTGTGGTGTTTAAAATTTGATGTGATCATCAAAGGGTTCTTGTAATGCTAGTCCTTTAAATCAATAATCTTAGTTCCAATGATCTTTTCTTATTTTATTATATTACAAGTCTTCAATTGCAGGGTGGATAATGTTTCTTGATATTATATTCATGCATAGTGTTAATGAAAATGATATAATAGGTGGTCAAGTGACTATCGACAAGGAGTAGGTGTGTATATGGTGTATATGTTTGCAAAGTTCTATGGAGTAGTGTAGTACTATGCATAATGATCTTTATGATTTTTTTTCATGAGAAGTTATCCAGCTTGAGAGGGTTCAGAAGATAATTATTTAATGTCAAATTGGAAAAGTAATCAGTGGATATACTATTTCCACAAGATAGTGACTATTTAGTAACATCATGGTGATAGTCAGCTACAATGATTTGTATGACTCTTCATATATAGTGCCATTTTGTCTTGAGAGTATTTTCTCTGCAAAAGGAGTTTGTTTCTTGCTCATCTCATGATGCTTGATGATGAAAAGGTAATGTTTCTTATTATTGATGTGTTCATGCTTGCTCATTCATGAAAAATATGTTCATGGTCTTGATCCATTTAAAGGGTGTTTGTTCATTCATTGAGTTGCCTATTGAGGATGTCAAAGATACCAGTTCATTGATGTCAAAAATATCAATATTGGTGTCATATGTAAATGTGTTGATTCATCTCATTACTGATATTTTGGCTTGATACAAGGTTGAGAGTGATTTATACTATTATTAGTGTTCTTGGTATGTGTGCTACACTTTATTGAAGTAATTCTTTAGGAAAGTTATTTGAGTACATCGATATGGTGTTTAAATGGGTTGTAGAGGTTTATTTTTGTATGGTGATAGTTGGTAGTATACATCTAAGTCATTGTGGTGCCCTTGAGGATAGTGAAGCCAATCATCCAAAGTAGATGATATGGCATACAAGTGATAGTACTAATGGTTCCTAGTTTACTTCTGCAACTATTCCATGAATGCTAGTCTTGACAATATTTATAGTTTGGTATGCAAATGCTATGCTAGTGCTTTAATAGTGTCTCTACATTTTTAAGGGATAGTATGCTTCTTTAAAGGACTCTTACATGTACCTCTATGTTTTTGTGTGACAATATTTGATGATATTCTTGTGTAACAATGGTTCAAATCTTATAGTTCGAATAGTGGAGTCTGACATGAATAGTGTTGTGAATACCTTGAAGTTGTTGGGGGAGTATTTTATTTTGTTTATGTCTAGTACTAGTGATATACACAAACCTATTTTGCAAGGTTTTAGGGATGGTTCATATTTCCTACATGTTCTTTTCTGGTAAGATACTTAGTATGCATAATAAGATTTTGGTCTAGTGATTGGATTTTTCACTATGAATTTATAATGCATTCTTGTATAGTGATGACAGAATACTAGCTATATCAGTTTGTTATTACTTTTACTCCCATGCATTCACTTTGGAAGTTGTCTTGGTTCCTTCACACTGCATACATCTTGATAGTGATTTGGTTCATATTGTATTGATTTTTTGGTTACATTCATACTTTACAATTGGTGTGAACTGTTGCATTTGGTGCTCTATTCTCTTTGGCTTCACATTTGGTAATTTTTTGACTATGACTTGCTCAATGGTTTTTGGCATTCTCCATTAGTCATTATTAAGTTGACTCAAGGGGAGAAAAGTTTGATATTTGTTGTAGTTTTCATGAATTTGATCTATCATAAAGTTTCTATTTTGATATGTTTCTCCCTATTTATAAGTTGATACAGGTTTCTATGTAGATATGCTCATTTATTCTGATAGTCTGATGTGCTTCTCATATAGTTGTTATCACAGTCGTATTTGTTTTCCTTGGTAATAGTTTTGGAACAGTTGCTACTCATTTGAGTTGGTATAGTTGCATTGTACATTTGATACAATTTGATAATGCTCAATTCATCTAGTTGATATTCGTTGCATTGTTGGTACTTATTTGCATTTAGAGTTTTGTGTTTATTGCTCGTAGTGATAAGGTAGCTCTCATGCCTCATTTCACCCTTTGGATTTTTTTTCAAAAGGGGGAGATAGTTTTAGTGATTGGTATTTGATTGGTATATTGGTTTTGCACAAAAACAAATTATATGCATAAGATATGTTCAATTGATATGCTCACAATTGATGTTGGCATGTGGTATTTGATTGGTATATTGGTTTTTCCATAGTTTTTTTATATGCATAAAATATGTTTAGTTGATGTTGGAATACTTTAGTTCAATCACTTGGTATCACTTGATTACTTGGTATATGTTGATGGTTACTTATTTTTGTTTCTAGTGGTTACACATGTTATTCTTATTGTTGTTTCTAGTGGTTAAATATGTTATTCTCATTCTGGTTATCTGGCATATTGTTGTTTTAGTTCTTCCTAGATTTTGGTTTCTCATAACGGTAAGCTTATATTGGTTGAAAAATGGAATCAAAGGTGATAGCATTTTTATTAGGTAGTGATGGTAAGTTTGACATAAATTCCAAAGGGGGAGTTTGTTGACCCCGCTCCTTGATGGAATTAATAGTGTTTTGGAATAGATGTCAAACAATATTATACAATGTTGTGTTTCTCATCATTATGTTGGATTCAATTTGAAAGGTCAAACACTAAATTTCATATTATTGTAATGGAAAAAATAAATAATAAAGTGTTTGGCATCAGATGGTGTTTATATTATTAAATTTGTCAAAGGAATTTTATTGGGCTCATCATTGTGTGTATTATAATATTTCATTCATTATCTTAAGGAAGTTTCTCGAGCTTATTGTTTTGGGCACATGATTATGTTTTATTCATCATAACACATTGCAGTGTGCTAGGGAACAAAGGATTTGAAAATGGATGTTAGGGTTCAAAGACATTATGGTTTTGATGTGACAATGTTTCTGGTATGGTGACTGACAAACTTTGGTTTGAAGAAGTGGGTTTATGTTTTTTAGCTTCACTAGTTGACTATGACTTGTGTATCTTGACCTGTCTTTCTTACATTATTAGCTATATTGTTTCAAAATTCTTGAAGGGTTTTGTAAAATATATGTCAAGGGTTTAATAGGTCAATGTCATGTTTCTATTTCTTTAATATGTTGACAACACCTTGGGTGTCTTGACCTAGCAAATATTGAAGTGTATCTTGCAATGGACTTGATCTTCGGTGATAGGTATCTTTATGATGGTTATCACCATTCAGTGACACATTCAGTTATGAGTAGGATTTCAGTTTATAAATTGTTCTTAGGTGGCTTTATTCTATTGCTTGATTATTATGTTGAAATCAATTTACCATATGGTATGTGTTGGGTCTCAAAAATTTTGGTTTGAAAGAACCACGAGAGGTTTCCAAGCTCTCACAACGTTATTGGCCAGCTAACAAGGCCAACCAATATGATTGAACCTTCTACTCTTAAGGCTCTGCTAAAACTAGGTGGGTGCACCTATATGAATGATGCAGATTTTGAATTATGCTTTCTACATGACCAAACTATCCACAAATGGAAACTTGATAATGGAAAGATGTGATCCCAATTTGTTATAAATTGTATATGTAATATCAAGGTGAAAATTAATATGTTTAGTTAAGAGATGTAAATAAAATGGATAAAACCTAAAAGGATAAATAAGACCATTGCCTTTTTGGGTAAAACAAAGTCAAGTGAAAGCCTTAGATGAATGACTTCTATTTGGTAGAGATTCTAATTATTTGGCATATGAAATAAGTCTAAAACTTGTATAAACATGCAAGAATATAATTACCAAGCTCTTCTTAGTGATCCAAATGATACTTCCAGGTTACTGTGAATGAATTGAAGGATTTAATATTTACTTGAAAGAACCAACCAATCACACCACAAAAATACAGAAAATGTGTATTGATAAATTGATAATATACTTTATATGTCAATTTAAATAACAAAGAAATATCAACCTTGGAGACAACTTGATAATATTTTCAATTTATTTTAACAAATAATTGATACCAGAAGGGCGCCAGAAAAATAGAGTTCTTTCATTGATCTTTCAAAACTTCATACATGCATCATGGTCCTTTGAAACATTATGAAAATATCGTATTTCTTTCTATCTATTTTTGATCTCTCTTCCTCCTCTTTTTTTAATTGATTTTTTACAAGTATTTATACAATAGAAATCAGGAGTCGTCACTCTTCTATGTTTGCTATAGTTGTTTGAATATTTTGCCAGCCAAAATTTAAAATATTTAATTAAGTTTCCTTTCAGAAAATTAAATAATTCTAACCACAATCGAGCTTTTAATTTTTTATTTTAATATTTTTCCTGCCCTTACATTTCTCTTTATATTTTATTCTCTTTTAATATCTCCTCACTTTTATGCCTCTAACCACAATACTGCGGGCTTCACATTGGCTCTTTGTGGTTGCATGGTGACCGGCCCCACATTGACTGTCACAGTCTCCACCATTTCTTACCACTCTACCATGGGTTCATTCTTAACTAGTCATGGTATAGCGGTAGCCATTCGCTAACTGCCATCTACTATCACTTTACTTCTTACCTTCTTTCTACTGTGCTATCGTGGGTTTAACTTTCACTATTGGCAGTATGGCGGTGTCTAGCATTCATTGTTATCTTCCTTGTTACCGTGGTTACCACGGTCTATGGTTTGACTACAAGCCATTTATCGCTATCACCATAGTCATTGTTTTAGCGGCTACGATATCATGGTAACTGCTACCCATTCACCATCTCATCGTTGTCTATGTTAACTACTTCCTCCATCCACCACAGTCACCATGGTCTATGAAATGACCCCCTGTGGTACCGCGGTGGGATGTCCTGATTGTTGCATCGTTGAAGACTTACCGCCCACCTTGCTACCGCGGTCTATGGTTTGACCACATGTGGTGGCACGGTAAACATTTCATGTCTGATCCTTAGCCACTACCACCATACCATAGGCCCCTTTGTGGGAGGCTGTGGTAAAGCGATAAGTGACATAGGATGTGAATGTTTAAGATAGTGGTAAGGGTACAAGGAATATATACATGGCAAGAATGACTTTTTTAATGGAAAATATAGCAAATGAATGGGAATTTAAATGGGAGTAAAGTGGTAAATGAAGGGTAAAAATGAAGAGAATCCCTTAAGTTTTTAATGGAAAATATTAAATTCAAACAGGAAAACCTTAGGGTTTTTGAGTGAAAATTAGAGTTCTAATAGTGGATCCTATTGGGGATGAGTGATTGTACAATCACTGTAAGAATCTAGAATTCTACTAGGAGAGCAGAACAAGACATGAATGGACAAGAAAAAATGAAGGCAATGGAGAATGGAGGGAATGAAAGAGTGAAGGATATGGAAAATGGAAAGTGAAGCATGGAAAATGGAAAGGGAAAATGACCCTAATCTACTGTACATGGAAAAAAATAGCTATGCTTTCAAAAATGGAATTCCCAAGAATTTCCATGTATTGGCAAGCTCATACCCTTCAAAATTCCTAACTACTGTGCATGGGAAATAATACTTAAAGAGGGTAATTAAGAATTGTCCATGCACTGGCAATCCTTAACCCTCTGCTGACCCTCAAGAGAAGAAATACTTTAAGAACTACCCATGTAAAGGCAACTCGTGCTCCTCTCTAGATATGTTTTGGAGGAAATATGAATCCTCGCCTCCTTTACTAGTTATTACAAAAGGGCCCAGCCATAAAGCTTCAAACTTGCCATGTTTCCTCTTATCTTGACATTGAACATTCCACATTAGTACCAGATCATTTTCTTCAAATTTTCTATCTTTTTCTTTTTTATCAAACAAATACTTCATTTGTGCTTGCAATTTCATATTCTAGTTTTGAACTATTCTTCTCATTTCATCAAGTTCTACAAGTTACTCCATTCTCTCCTCCATTGGTTCTAGAATATCTATATCTTCTTGAAGGATAAATTTGTAAATTGGAAAAAAAAATTGTAAAGGAATCCTAGCTTGTCTTCCATACACTAATTCATATGGGGATTTTCCAATTGCCTTTTTTATAGTAATCCTATCTGCCCATACAACCAATCTTAACTTTCAATCCCAAGATTTTTTATTTTTACCGAGCATTCTCCTTATGATTTTCAAAAGACTCTTGTTGCTAGATTATATCTAACCATTAGCTTGTGGGTGATATGGGGCAGAGTAAGAAATAATGATACCATGTGTACTACAAAAATCTCTAAACTCATCAGATCTAAAACACATCCCATTGTCTTTAATTAGTCTTAATGGTGTACCAAACCTGGTAATAACGTTATCCATCAAAAAATTGACCACAACTTTACTTGTTGCTTTCTTGGTTGGGATTTCTTCTACCCATTCGGTGAAGTAATCAGTGGCTACCAATATCCATTTGTGCCCTCCACTTGACTTCTCCTGTATCTCCCCAATAAAATCTATCCCCAATTGATGAAATGGAGCTTCAACCTACATATGTCTAAGTGTTAAAGCTCCCTGATATTTCATTTTCCTTGAAAACTTATGACATGCCTCACACTTACTTACATATGGAAAAGAATCATTAAAAAAAATTTGGCCAGTAATAACCTGCCCTGAGTATCTTATGCCTAGTTGTCTTTGCTGAATAATGGCCTCCACAGACCCTCTCATGCATTTCTTTTAAAACATGTTCAACCTGTGACTCATCTAAACATAACAACAACATCCCATCCCTGTTCTTCCAAAATAAATCACCTTCTATGAATATATATTTAGATGCTTAAATTTTCAAATTTCTTCTTTGGTGATCACTAAATCCTTCAGGGCACTTCATGTTTCTAAGGTAATACATGATGTCTGTATACCAAGGTGTATGCTCAATACTTGCAATTGTGTTTCCTTCATCTTCCACATTGCAAATTTGATTTGCTTCTACCATTAACTTGGCCAAACCTTGGCCTCTCACCAATTTGGTAATTTGTATTTCCATATCAAACTCCTAGATTTTATTAATCCACTTGCATCTCTTCCTTGCTACCTCTAATTGTTTCAAGATATCCTTAACAGTTGTATGAGGAACATAAGCAATTACTTTGGCTCCAACTAGATACGGTCTAAAATCCTTTGTGGCTTTCACTAATGCAAAGAATTGTTTCTCCATTATATCATATTTCACTTCTGACCCTTGCAATGACTTACTAAAGAAGGACACAGGCTACTCATATACATCCTCATTTTTTTGTAACATAACAATAGCTACAGTGTGTATGGAAGCAAATGAAAATATCTAAAAAGGTTTTGAAAAATTAGGGGATTTGAGGATAGGAACTTCCTTGATGGCCTTTTTGATGGATATAAAATATTCCAATTCTTCTGGAGTCCATTCTATTTTTCATCCCTTCTTTAGCATCTTTGATATGGGTTTAACAATTTCAGCAAAGTTAGACACAAATCTCCTAACAAAGTTAATCTGCCCAAAAAATGACTGGATGACTTTGATAGTTTTAGGGATAGGAACCCTATCTATAGCCTCAACCCTCTCAGGATCTATTCAAACCCCTTCTTTTGACACAATATGTCCTAAGATTTTTCCCTCTATGACAACAAAATGACATTTATTAGGATTTAAGATAATGCCATAACTCTAATGAATATTTTTTCAAGATGTTCTACGTGATCTTCAACTCTTTTTGAGTAGGTAGTAAGGTCATCCTAATGCACTACCATCATAGCATTAATCAAGTTTGCAAATTCTAATTCCATAGCTCTTTGAAATTTTTCTCCTGCATTTGTGAGACCAAATGGCATTCTTACATAGACATATATTCCCCATGGAGTTGTAAAAGTTTTGTTGTACTAATCAGATTCTTTGACCTTAACCTTATTATAACCAGAGAAACCATCCATCATAGATAACATCTCACACCCTATTACTTTATGTAGTATAGCCTCCATGTTAGGGAGAGGGTAATTATCTTTGAGGGATGCCAGATTTAAATTTCTGAAGTCCACACATAGTCTAATATCTTTGTTCTTCTTTCTTACAGGGACTAGGTTTGACACCCATGTTGAATTCTTGATTGGTTTGATGATACCTCCATCTCTAAGCTTTTCCAATTCCTCTTGCATCTTAGGCTCCAGAGTTGGATTGATAGGCCTCTGCCTCTGTCTGAATGGATTTGCATCTAGCTTCAGTGGAATTTCATGTTGAAAAAGATCCTCTCTATATGCCTTCAAATACTCACAAGACCAAGCAAACACATTCTTGTACTTTATTAACAATGCAATCAATATTATTTTGATGGTTGGGCTTATCCTTTTTCCAATATAAACCATTTTAGGTGCCAATTTAGTTCCCAGATTTATTTCTTCAATGTCCTCTTTTCTAACAGGTGTTTGCTTCATGAAAATGATCATTTCCATCATACACTCTCTCCAATGCCACAAGCCCTTTGGGAAGCTTGTTGGTTTTAAGCTGCAAAATTTCCCTACCAAGCATAGTTTGTTTGACATCTACTTCTTCCACAAAAGCATTGAAATCAATCTCCTATGCTTCATACTAGTCTATACAATGGAGAAACTTCAAAAGATCAGTGTCATCATTAAAAACATGCCAGCTATATATGTTGTCAGGGATAGTAGGTATTGTTTTGAGTTCAACCTGAGATAACCCTGCTAAAGTGATATCATCCTTTTTAAAAGGTTGCATTAGCCAAAAAATCAGCCATCAAATTTTCAGATCTATCTATCCAATCAATTGAAAGTGCATCAAACAGTTCCACTGTATCCCACACAACATTTCTATATTGTTTCATCCTTTTGTTCTTTGCAGCATATTTTGATCTGACTTGGAACACAACTAGCTCAGAATCACCCAAGATAGACAATAACTTAATTTTATGTTTGACAACCATGTTCAAACCGATCAGCAAAGCTTCATACTCTGCCATGTTATTTGTACATTCAAAATTTTAAAAAAAATGAATATTTGAATTTTTTACCTTCAGGTGATATTAAAACTATCTCGGCGCTATTACCTTCCTGACTTCATGCCCCATCAAAGTACATTTTCCACACACCTTACTAATTCTCATAAATGTGCTTATCAACTGGGTCCGTGTTCACTAATTTAGGCTAAGATAATTATACTCTAAAATTACCCAAATCTACATCACAGAAGCAATTAATTTGTTCTTGAGGAACACACTCAACAATTTGATTCATTCTTGGCTCCCTATATAGCTTGACCTCTTCACCATTTACTGGTATAGTGTCATATGATAAATTGAACTGTACATTACCCCCTACTACTACAGTCCATTGTCTTGACAAAAGCATTCCAAACTGAGGAAGTGTATCAATCAAAGTTACATCAATATTATAAGTTTCCTGTGGGTATGCTGCTAATTTTACTTCTATATTTTTCATAATCCCCACAACTGGGATAGGCCTACTATCCATGGCATAAAATTTACCACCATCAATGTCTATCCACATACCAAGTTCTTTCATTACCCCTACTAGCATAATATTCATAGAAGCTCCTGAATCTATCATGCAATTTATTACCAATTTACCATTTATGAGTAAGGTAGTAAAAAATGGATCAATCTGTGGTGTGTTCATTAACGCATTATTTAGGAAAACTTCTGAAACTTTTCTTTTCTCTTTCTTATCAGCAACTCCAAGATTCTCCTTTTGTTCAGAGTTCATATTTTGATTCCTCCCACTAGACATTAATTGAATAGCACTTTCCCTATACTCCTTAATTTTCATCATTTCAAGTAATGGGACATACATTTTTAATTTAGATAAAGCTTGTATGAAATCAAAAGATGCACCTTCAGTTTTGATCACCTTCTTTGGTTCTTTCAATTCTCCTTTGTTTTCTTCCCTTTCCCCTTTGCATGTTTTACCTAGATTTTGTTCATCCTTGGGGATTTCTCTATCTTCTTCTTTAGGAGCACACTTTTGCTTTTTTTGTGCAGATTTATCATTTGTCCTCTTAGATGTCTCTTTTGATATTTTTTTATTTTTTATAAATATTTCCCTTGGGACACCCTCATCTTCATTCACTATTTTGTTCCTCAATAGATACTTTCTTCTAGATTCTTCCATCATTGCAACAGTTAATTTTTTGATCTCTTCCTCATTCAGTCTCCTTACATTGCACTTGTTAATCTGAAGTGATGCAGTAGGGGGATCTTGTTCATTTTCACGTTCTTTATAGTCAGAAAAGACTTGTTGTTCTGCCATTTGAATATTGTATCTTTGATGATCAACATCATATTCACATCCCTCCTCCTCTAAAGATGAATATTCATGCTCCAAATAATTAAGAGCGTGGAAGTTAGATAGATATTATGGTCTTCCCCATCATCATTTTCCACCATGTCTTCTTCTAGTACTAATTGAGTTGTATTACAATGCTTTGGGGAGTGTGGTGCATAACAAACTAAGAACAAGGACTCTTATCCACCATATATGCCCTTCTCTTCTTTAGAGGATTGGGTGTGTCTTTATTTCTTGGCCTATTATCCATCACTGACTTTCCATCTCTCCAATTTGTATTATATGGAATTTCATGTAGTCTAGGCCTTTCATTTCTATATGTGTTTTCCTATTTATTTGGAGGAGCATACTGGGGAGCCCTTGGATTTTACCTTTTAGTAATCATCCCTACAACCTTCTTGTTATTTTCAATAAAGAGTGCTATCTTTTGGGCTTTAGCCAAACTTTTGGGACCCCTGTTCCTAAGCTCATATCTTGTCTTAGGGTCAAAAGCCTTTAAATAAATACTCAAAGTAGTAGGATCGACTAATTTGGATCCAAGAGGTATCTTATTATGTAATTTAGAAAACCTTTTATTGAAATCATATGCTGACTCATTTTGATGCTTCTAAATAGTCACCAATTCATGCAAAGAAAATTTCGGTGCATATTGATTTCCATATTGCTCAAGGAACCATTCATAAAACACATGAATAGAATAAATAGAGGTTGTTGGTAAACTATTAAACCAATCTCTAGCATCTTCAATCAGTGACATCATAAACAACCTCATCTACACATCTTCATATTGCATATCCAAATCTTGCATGAAAGAATTAAAGCTTCTTAAATGGTCTTCAGCTATAATTGCATTACTCCCTATGAATTTTGGAACAAGACTTCTCCAATTGTTGTCCATAAGATAAGGACATATCTAAAATCCTATCAAATCAAACTACCTAATCATGGTTGTATATTGTTGAGGAGGGTTGGGATGGTTTTGGGAATTGCATAATGGATTATGGTGAGACAAAGATGCATATTGATGACCTTGTGGGGGCATATGTTGTTGGTGAGGTGGTGGCTGCTGTTTTTGGTGTTGTGATTGAGCATTGGGGTTTTTATATTGATTTCTTGGCTGATTTTGTTGAATTTGTGGAGATTTTGAAGGTCCTATATTATTGTTTTCATGATTATGAGGTGGAACATATTTGGGTGAGTTAGTCATTGGTGTTCTAACCCGAGTTTTCTCTAGTTTCAATTCCTCAAGTTCTTTCATTGCTTGAAGGTTTTTCTCATATTCTACTCTAGATTTCTTTGTTTTTTGCCTTATGCATTCTAACTATGCATCTGCCTCATTACATGCCATAAGTTCATGATTTTCTTCATATTTTTCATCATACTCAACTCCTTCCTCAAAGAGTGTTGTTCTCTACTCAAATTCAAACTATCTCCTTTTTCTAGCTTCAAAATCAGCCATGAGCTCTTGTATTTTCTCAGGGTCCATCTGAGAGAAGGGATTTCTTTTCTCCTCAAGAGTGTAAGGTTCTTTAAATGAGTGGTTTTCATTCACCAATGCATCATCTAAGTTGTATGTTTCTACTAGTTCTTTTGATGTTATTTTCGTTGTTGGACCTGAGTCATTGGTCATTTTTATGTCTTTTTATTTTTATCATTTGGATCATCATCATCTCTATACAAGGACCTTCTCCCCTACATGTTGCGAGTGATTGTGATGGTCTAGGATCTGGGATGATTTCTCTCTGATATATATTTTATCTTATCAGTCTTGATACACTTGTTCATTCTGAATCGCCACTCACTTTCAGGAAGTGAGAAAATTGTTATTATTTCACCCAGTAGAGTCATTTCAATTTTCTTACTTATGAATCCTTTTATAATGACTATGTGGAAAGGTTGCCTACCACCAAACTTTCCTAGGTTATCCCCAGTAGAGTCACCAATTTGTTGGATCTCAAAAATGTTGGTTTGAAAGAACCACAAGAGGATGCCAAGCTCTCACAACTTTATTGGTCAACTAACAAGGCCAACCAATATGATCGAACCTTCTACTCTTAAGGCTCTACTAAACCTAGGTGGGTGCACCTATATGAATGATGCATATTTTGAATTATGCTTCCTACTTGACCAAACTATCCATAAATGGAAACTTGATAGTGGAAAGATGTGATCCTAGTTTGGTATAGATTGTATATGTAATATCAAGGTGAAAATTAATATGTTTAGTTAAGAGATATAAATAAAATGGACAAAACCTAAAAGGATAAATAAGACCAGTGCCTTGTTGGGTAAAATGGAGTCAAGTGAAAGCCTTAGATGAATGACTTCTATCTGGTAGATATTCTAATTATTTGGCATATGAAATTAGTCTACAACTTTTATAAACATGCAAGAATATAATTACCAAGCTCTTCTTAGTGATCCAAATGATACTTCTAGATTACTGTGAATGACTTGAAGGATTTAATATTTACTTGAAAGAACCAACTAATCACACCACACAAATACAACAAATGTGTATTGATAAACTGATAATATATTTGATATGTCAATTTAAATAGCAAAGAAATATCAACCTTGGAGATAACTTGATAATATTTTCAATTTATTTTAACAAATAATTGATACCAGAAGGGCGCCACAAAATCAGAGTTCTTTCATTGATCGTTCAAAACTTCATACATGCATCATGGTCCTTTGAAACATTCTAAAAATATTGTATTTCTTTCTATCTATTTTTTATCTCTCTTCCTCCTCTTTTTTTAATTGATTTTTTACAAGTATTTATACAATAGAAATTAGGAGTCGTGACTCTTCTCTGTCTGCTATAGTCATTTGAATATTTTGTCAGCCAAAATTTAAAATATTTAATTAAGTTTCCTTTCAAAAAATTAAATATTCTGACCACAGTCAAGGTTTTAAATTTTCATTTTAATATTTCCCCTCCCTTACATTTCTCTTTATATTTTATTTGCTTTTAATATCTCCTCACTTTTATACCTTTAACCGCAATACCACAGGCTTCACATTGGCTCCCTGTGGTTGTGCAATGACCGGCCCCACACTAACTATTGTGGTTTCCACCATTGCTTACCACTCTATCGCGGTTTCTTTATTAACTGGCTACGATATAGCGGTAGCCTTTCACTAACTGCCATCTACTGATGCCTAACTACTTACCTTCATTCTACCACATTACCACGGGTTTCACTTTCGTTGTTGGTGGTATGGTAGTGTCTAGCATTCATTGTGATCTTCCTTGTTACCATGGTTACTGTGGTCTATGGTTTGACCGCTAGCCATTTACCGCTATCACTGCGGTCATTATTTTAGTGGCTATGGTATCATGGTAACCACTACCCATTTGTCGTCTCCTCCCTGTCTTTGTTAACTGCTTCCTCCATCGACCACAGTCACTGTGGTCTATGAAATGACCACCTGCAGTACTACAGTGGGATGTCCTGACTATTTCATCATTGAAGAATTGTTGCCCGCTATGCTTCCACGGTCTGTGGTTTGACTGCGCGTGGTGGCGTGATAAACATTTCATGCCTGCTCCTTAGCCACAATCGCCATAGCACAAGCCCCTTTGTGGGAGGCCATGGTAAAGTGGTAAGTGGCATAGGATGTGAATGTTTAAGGTAGCAGTAAGGGTACAAGGTATATATAAATGGAAAGAATGAATTTCTAATGGAAAATATAGCGAATGAATGGGAATTTAAATGGGAGTAAAGCAGTAAATGAAGGGTAAAAAATGAAGGGAATCCCTTAAGTTTTTTATGGAAAATATTAAATTCAAACAGGAAAATCTTAGATTTTTTGAGTCAAAATTAGAGTTCTAACAGTATGAATGCATATATTTAATAATTTACTTTGTTAAGATTCTTTACTGTCGAATAGAACATTGAAACTTGATTTATAATATGCAAAAAATAGTGAAGAGAAAATTAATATGTTTTTTTTGTTTTCTAAGTTTCAATCAATGAAATCTACAAGACATAAAATGTGTTAATGTAGAAATTTGTAATGAGCTACAGTGAAACAAAGAAACATTTTCTCTTTTTTTCTTTCAAGATTTACAAAATGTTGTAAGGTCATGTCAATGAGACAAATATTGACCTCTTTTCCAGTGATGCATTGTGTGTAGCTAGTGAGGCATTTTGTGTAGCTAGTGAGACATTTTTGTGTAGCTAGTGAGGCTTTGCCAGTGAGGCACAAGAATTAGTTAATGAGGCTTTGTAATTAGTGGGATTTTATTAAGCCAGTGAGGCATTTTTCTTGAGTGGTTTTTATCGCTATGAGGGTTTTCCACTCATAAAAAATTTTAATGGTTGTTTTGTGGTCCTTGTGATTATCATGATTCATGTAATTTAGTCATGTTGCTTCCTTTATCTACTTTGAACCATTCAAGTTTTCATGTTTTTTTAAGGATATACTATTGGCTACCACATTTGGTTACACTCTTGAAATTGAACATTCAATAATTACAAAGATATTATGTGTTCTTAAAAACCATCAAATTTAAGTTGATTATTGAAACACTAATTCACCCCCCCTCTCATTGTTTCTCATACTCCAACAAAAAAAATGTGTGGTTTCTCAATTATTACAAAATTATTTACATTGATGCACACTTCATCAAAACAAAACTCAGATTTTTGAGACACTTCAAGTAAAGAACTAAATTCTTCAAATCACCTCTTAGTTTAAACTATTTCCTAGCAACTAGATGCAATAAAATCAAACTCATAGAATGTAATGGTTGCCACGTCTTCTACTGCTTATTTATTCTTATACTACTACCCAAAAAGCTATTCTTTTGTAGGTGAAATATTGGCATCCAAGCTTGAGAAAAGCTTTTAAATCATCCAAAAAGATATCCTCCACCTTAGAAATACAAACCTCAATAGATCATGGATCTTCATCCACTATAACAGGGGTTAAACATGTCTTCTACTACTACTAGTGCAAAACCATAGAGTTTTTTTCAACCATCAAGCCCAAACCAAGCTATTTGAAGGCTTTAACTAATGTAGGTATATGTGATCTATCCTCCTTATCTTCAAAAAAAAAAGGAAGGAGATTAGAAGAGAGGATTGATTCCTCTATTATATCAGTTATCTTTACCTTTTTAATGTCTTGTTGTAACACTATTTCATCTTCAATTTTTTCTTGCAAAAACCCAAGATAGTCATTGTCTTGAGCACATGAAGGCTCCAAAAAAGCAACCTCCTCCTCAAGGATAGGTTCTTGTCAAGAATGAAGGCTCATAAAAATTAGGATCTCCAACATAGAAGATATGCTTGATGGCACAATAGGATCAATAGGTGTTTCAAGAGGCAAATTAGGATTCTTGAAACTAAAAATTTTGTGCTTATGAACCTCTGCATAATAGATTGTTCTGGAGCAAAAGGAGGGCTATTCATAATTTCAAGAGGCTTGCTAGGTTTCTTGAAGCTCACAAAATTATGCTTTCTTATCTAGACTCCTTATCAGACTTTTCTAGATTTGGTGGAGGTTCTTGTTTAAAACTAGGAACACAATGGGTTTCTTGAGTCTCGAGCATTTGTGTTAGAGCAAGGGAAATATTAATTTTATCTTCCCTATAAATAACATAATTTGTTGTATACTCCTCTTATTCTTTCCTTCTTGGTGCCTCCAACTGCTACTCATACCTCCATTGAGCCTCTTTATTTTTCTATTTTGAATAATGAGCTTGATGGAAAAACTCATCATGTTGTGGGAAACAACACTGCTGCCCTTGATAGGCCTAATTTTCCCACTCTTCATGCTTTAGGTCAAACCGTTGTCTCCAAAGCTCATCAAATTTTCTATTGAAATAAAGTAACATGCTTGTGATTTTATTTGCATTTAAATTAGCAAAATTTCAAGGTTGATTAGGAGAGAAACAAGGATGATTTTCATATTGATAAGTCTCTTGGGGTTGCTAATATGAATGTGTAGGAATCCAAGAAGATTGAGCAAGGTGGGTTGGGTTGTATGCATTTTTACAAGGTTGAGAACCCATAACAACAAGGTTTTATGGAATGAAATGGGAGGTATAACCAGCCTAATATGGCTGATTGTGAGGCGAAAAGTTGGAATTAGCATAAAATGGTGGAGTGTACATGTGGTTTCCATTAAAATATGTCATTTTAGTGCATAAGAGACAATTTGAAATTACAAAATTATAGCAAAGGACTGCCCAACCAAAGATTTTGGGTACATACCAAAAGAGTCACCCAAATTGATTTGCAAAGTCACCAGGAGCTTGTAGAACACCTCCAAGGTTGAAATGTTGAAGAAGGCACCACTTCCTCAACAACATGAAATGAAACTAGGCTACTTGAAAAAGATTATTTTGAATGGATTCACAATGGTGTGAGAAGATATGCCTCAAAAATTAAGGTGTGTTGAAGAAAATAGTAGATTCTTTAACAACAAAAAAGTTGTCCCAAAGGGCATGTTGAGAACTATTGTCACATAAAATTGCACCCTATTGAACATGATTTCAGTGTTCTAATCACACAATGGAAAAAACCTCAAGGTGTGGGATCTTGCATGAATGAGGTTGAATCTTTTGGGTCTCAAAAACCCAGGTTTGAACCACGAGAGGTTGCCAAGCTCTCACAATGCTTTTGGCCAACGTACAAGGCCAATTGATGCAATTCAACCTTCTTTTCTTTAGGTTCTACTAGACCAAGTCAAGTGAACCTATGCGAATGATGCAGATTGAAATTTATTTATTGGTTGATCAGTCTATCCACAATGGCAAATGGAAATAAGATGAAAACCACTACAACTAATCCTACTCCTACTACACAAAAGAAAGGTTTTGAATAAGCCATTTGATATGAAATTTTATCTCTGGGTTGAGGTAGATCAGTGCCTTCTATCCACATGGGAAATGGAGTCAAAAATCGTGTGTTTCCTTCTCTGGCTTAACTCTAGTTGTTAGGCACTTTGAAAATTCTATGACTGGCATAAAACCTTAGTAAATTTATGACTTTGCATAAATTATGCTGGGATGTTTCTTTATCACGTTCTACTTCAACAATCCAAAAGAAATCCTTAAATCACTATGACTTATTAAAAAAAAATTATTTTTTCTTGCAGACACCAGTTAATTAAATCACACAAAATGAGAGTGCATTCCGATAAATCAAAGATATACTTGATATGTTGATTTAAATGATTAAAAGACCTCAAGTTGGAGACAACCAAAAATAAAGAATATGAATTTTATACATCACAACAACTAAACACCAAGAAGAAAATCACCAATTAAAAACATTTATCTCCATTGATTCTATTTCAGAAAGGCTTTGTACATTATTTGCATTCCCAGTCCCATTTTTTGGAAAAATCTAACTACTCTATGTACTAACTACTCCCCTTTAACTTTTTGATTTTATGAAATATTTATACATCACATCTCATGGGTCATGACCCTTCAATTTTTGATAAAACCATTTACATTTTATGACAAAGATAAAAATATTTAATTAAGTTGCCTTTCGGAAAATTAAGTATTTTTTATGATAATCTTGCTTTTGATTTTTCCATTTATACTTTACCGACCTTCATATTATCATCTTATACCTTACCGTGCCTTTTTTTTTCACTTTATTTGTTTTCGTGAAATTTTCTTTTATACATACCGCTTTACCATGCTCAACCTATTGACTAGCCATGGTATGGTGGTGATTGGATTCTTCACGACCTTCTCTTTCTACCGCTCAATTGTGCCCTTCATATCTTCAACCCACAAAATCATGGTGAATAGCTGCTCTGCCTTTCCTATCGCCTTACCATGGTCTTCCTCCTGACTCCCTACATTATGGCGGTCTGACCCTAATGGTTACCTATGTCATTTATTGTGTCACCGTGGTCTCCTCTTCAACCCTCAGCAATACCACAATGACCAGTTTGCAAACCACTAACCGCTCACCACTATTCATTGCTCAACTAGCGGGTCCCCTTCTACCACCTATAGTATGGTGGTGTTCACCATCATAGTCTATCCTTTCCCTTACTGCTCCACCACCAAATTCATTCTAATTGGTCATGCTGTAGCGATAACTGTCTACTGACTGTCACCTTCACTGTAGATGCTCGCTACTTTATTCACTGTGGTCGCCATGGTCACCGATCTAGCCAGCTACGATACTACAGTGGCCTCTCTTAACCACCAGCCTCCATCCACCATAGTCACCGTGGTCTATGGTTTAACCGCACACGGTACTGCGATATATCTTTTGCACGACTACTAATTGTCTATCGTATAACCATCTGCCCATCAATGACTATCTACAGTGCAGCGGTAAGGGTTTTGTGACTACCCTTAACCACTCACTATGATACTGTGAGCCACCCTAAAAGGGGCCGCGGTATAGAAGTAAATGGTGGAAGCATCTAAGGTTTTTAAGGTAGAAGTATGATATATAAGTCATTTTTGGCTTTATGAAAGGGGAATAAGTGAATTATTTTATGGAAAGATAGGAAAATATTAGATTTTAAATGGAAAAAACCTTAGGATTTTCATGGAATGTTTTGGTTCTAACAGTGGCTCCTATTTGGGATGAGTGGTTGTGCAATCACTACAAGAATCCATAATATCTTTGGGTGAGTAGACCAAGCAAAGGATGGAAAAAATGAAGGCACAATAATATGGAGGGAATGAATAGATGAATGATATGAAAATGGAGCAAATGAAGAATGGAAAACCCTACATTATTGTACATGTAAGGAAAACAAAATTTTTTAACAAGGGCACCTCTAGGAATGTCCATGTATTGGCAAACCTAGACCCTTCCTAAACTATTGTGCATGGAAAATAATGTCTAAAGAGGGTTTTGCTAAGAATTGTCCATGCACTAGAAATCCTTAATCCTCTGTACCTTCTATGGTTTAAAAACCAAACCACAAAGGATGGCCCCAGGCCACCCAAAAAATAAAAACCTACACTTTCCTCTATCATAGACTTTGTTTTGATTAAATCTTATCAAGTTTCATTTGAAACTATCCATTCCACCTGCCCTGCAACATGCACCGCCATTGAAAACCTTTAGGAAATTATTGTGTTCAACTTTAATTGTACTCATTTCACCCCTTTGCATTTCATTATTTTTATCATCATAAGAAAAATCTGTATGACCTTCAGACACAAAGTGTATCCATATTCAACAAAAAATCCATAGGTTTGATCATTATCATATGTTGTTGAATGTTCCTGCAATTGTACTGGGACCTAAAAATCTGAATACTTCACATGGGAATCTACAAATTCAATCTCATCAATATCTTATGAGACAACTGAATCAAAAATATTTTCCATTTCTTTTCTATCACCAGTTGGCATTGACACATACCTCTGATCCATACAGTCATCCTCATACATACTTGAATCAATAAATTTTGAACACTCATCATCAATAACATGCAAACAGCATCTTTTACTGGCAGGTAAAAAATATTCAAGTTACATACCTCTTCTTGGACACAAATGGATTCTTGATTAGCTTCAAAGAACTCCTTAACACTATGAGAGATGCACATGGGGTTATATGAATTGTTACACATAGTATCTTTATTGTCAAATTAGATATGTGCTAGATCCAAAACTTCATAATTATCTTTATGCGCATACATTTGGTATTCAAGACTTAACAAATCTGAAACTTGCTCACTGTTGAGCGAACAAGTCTTTGTTTCCATATCTTCTACCATGTCTCCAACCTCTTCTTGATCTTCATAAGGACTACAAAAATCATCCTGTTGTAGATTCACAATTTCTTCATCACAATTTGAATCACAATTTGGTTGTCCCTCGATATAATTTGAACCATTGTTTATGTGTTCCCTAGATGGTGTGTCACTAACAAGATCATCAATGTTGTAATCATCTCCCAAAGTGGAATATTGATCCTCAACAAAATTATCCTGATACTTATTAGTGATATCGCTATTGTCTTCATCATTGATAGCGTCCTCACATATTTTCTTATCTACAATGGTTATCCATTCATCTAATTGATTATAGGCAACTGGTACCCATGATTTAGGCCAATAGATTGAATTGGGCTCATATTCTTTCATGAACTGCTTAATGATTTCAGACCTACTAGGTGGGAAAATAATAGGTATCTTCCTTCAAATATCTATCATTCTTCTAAACAAAGAATACCCAGATTCTCCCTTATATCTTCTTATATTTAGGAAAGCATCCAAAAGACTTTTGTTTCTTTCTTGAATTTGAAAATACTCACCTTTTTTCTTTGCAGAAGTTTGATTTTGACAAGTACCTTGTTGTAGATTTTGATTTACACATTCATGAGAGATGGAATTATGTTGCACACTTTGATATGGTGTTTTGTATTGATCTATACAATGCTCATGATATGGATTGTATTGCTGATCTTGATATCTTAGAAATCTTTGTCTAGGAGGGACAAAATAAACATTCATTTGATGTGGTAACTGAGATGCATAAATGTTTTTTTGTGAATAGAGAATATTACCTTTATTACTAAAGTTCTCAGTTGCATCATGTGGTATTTGTGGTGTCCAAGATCTCCTGGAATTTGTGTCTTCATTCTCACTGCATGATGACCTATTTGGTGATGTACTTGGAGCACATTTGACTCCCAATTGCCACAATTGTTGGTCCACTTATAGCATCCATTGTTCAAATTGTAGCCTTTGCTTTCTCAATTCCTTCAAGTCTCTTATTGACTGTTGTCTCCTTTCTTCTTTTATTTTTTTGAAAAAATATTACTGCTTCACAACATCCATGCATTATTTATCAAATGAAACCAAGCCACCACCTACTTTTCCCAAAAGTAGGAAAATGATTTTTTTTATATATTGTTTTGGTTTCCCCAGCGGAATCCACAAACAAGAATGTGAAACTTTCTTGACTCAATAAATCAATAGGCTGAAAAAACTTTCCTGAGTAATTCCCTAGCAGAGTCGCCAAGTTGTTGGGTCTCAAAAATGTAGGTTTGAACCAAGAGAGGCTGCCAAGCTCTCACAATGCTTTTGGCCAACATACAAGGCCAATTGATACAATTGAACCTTCTTCTCTTTAAGTTTTGCTAGACCAAGGAGGGTGAACCTATGTGAATGATGCAGATTGAAATGTATTTCCTGGTTGAGTAATCCATCCATAATGGAAAATGGAAGTGAATAGATGAAAACCACTACAACTAATCCTACTCCTACTGCACAAAAGAAAGGTTTTGAATAAGTTGTTTAATATGAATTTTTATCTTTGGGTTGAGGTAGATCAGTGTATTTTATCCACATGGGAAATGGAGTCAAAAATCATGAATTATGTGTGTTTCCTTCTTTGGCTTAACACTAGTTGTTAGGCACTTTTAAAACTCTATGACTAGCATAAAACCTTATTAAACTTATGACTTTACATAAATTATGCTGGGATATTTCTCTATCATGTTCTACTTCAACAATCCAAAATAAATCCTTAAATCATTGTGAATTATTAAAAGATTTTAATTTTGTCTTGCAGACACCAGTTAATTAAATCACACAAAATGAGAGTGTATTCTGATAAATTAGAGACATACTTGATATGTTGATTTAAATGATTAAAAGACCTCAAGTTGGAGATAACCAAAAATAAAGAATATTAATTTTATACATCACAACAACTAAACACCAAAAAGAAAATCACCAATTAAAAACATTTATCTGCATTGATTCTGTTTCAGAAAGGCTCTGCACATTATTTGCATTCGCAGTTCCATTTTTTGGAAAAAATATAACTACTCTATCTACTAACTACTCCCCGCTAACTTTCTAATTGAATGAAATATTTATACATCACATCTCAAGGTTCGTGACCCTTCAATTTTTGGTAAAACCGTTTACATTCTATGACAAAGAAAAAAATATCTAATTAAGTTTTCTTTCGGAAAATTAAATATTTTTTACAATAATCTTGATTTTGAATTCTCCATTTATACTTTATCAGCCTTCATATTATCATCTTATACCTTACCATACCTTTTATTTTATTACTTTATCTGTTGTCATGAAATTTCCTTTTATACATACTGCTTTACTACGGTCAACCTATTGACCGACCATGGTATGGTGGTGATTGGCTTCTTCACGACCTTCTCTTTCTACCACTCAATCGTGCCCTTCATATCTTCAACCCATAGTATTGCGGTGACCAATTGCTCTACCTTTCCTATTGCCTTACCCTAGTCTTCCTCCTGACTCCCTGTGGTATGGCGGTCTGACCCTCATGGTTACCTCTATCATTTAACATGCCACCACGGTCTCCACTTCAACCATCAGTGGTACCACGGTGACCGGTCTGCAAACCGCTAACCACTCACCACTGTTCACCACTTAACCGTTGGCTCCCCTTCTATAGCCCATTGTATGGCAGTGTTCACCATCACAATCTATCCTTTCCCTTACCACTCCACTGCCGGCTTCATTCTAACTGACTGCGGTGTAGTGGTAGTTGTCCACTGATCATCACCTTCATTGTCTCTTGTTGCTACTCTTTTCACCATAGTCAATGATCTAACCCGCTATAGTACCGTGGTGGCCTCTTTTAACTACCAACCTTCATCCACCGCAGTGACCACAATCTGTGGTTTAACCACATGGGGTACTATTGTATATCTTGTACATGACTACTAACTGTCCACCGCATAACCATCTGCCCATCAATGACTTTTTGTGGTGCAGTGATAAGGGTTATTGTGACTACCCTTAACTACTCACCGTGATACCACAAGCCACCTTGAAAGGGGCCATGGTATGGAGGTAAATGGTGGAAGCCTCTAAGGTTTTTAAGGTAGCGGTATGATATATAAGTCATTTTTGGCTTTATGAAAGGGGAATAAGTGAATTATTTTATGGAAAGATAGGAAAATATTAGATTTTAAATGGAAAAAACCTTAGGATTTTCATGGAATTTTTGGGTTCTAACAAAATCTCTGGAGAATTTCAATTGCATCTTCTAAACTAAGTGAAAATGTGTTAATCTAATCCAGCACATGAAATCTATCACTACCCTAATCTAAAAAATCATAGAGGAAAAGAGATAGAAGGAGAATAGGAAAATTAAAGGGTGGTGATGCACCAATATAGAAATTTGTTTCTTCCTAGTTTATAATATCATAATACATCAATGAAACAACTAAAACACATACTCAAACATGAAGGTAAATGGATTTTACACAAACATGTAAGGGATAATAGTGATAATAGTTGAATTTTATTAATATAAAATCTTAGAAGCAATCTTCACTATGGCAAAATGAAAATATTGCAATGTCTATAGTAGAAAAACCCTAGAGAAGCTAGAGGATGAACCCCTAAAAGGAATACATTTCTTTCCTTTATAGACCAGGAATAATTTTGAAACACAAACCACACTCTAATCATAACCAGGGTTAACACTAAAGCCTATGGCATGAAAGAATGGAGCCCTCCATGAAAAAATGCGACTTGGGGCATAGATCCTCCAAGAAGTCAACAAAAATAAATAAATGGGCATGAGAAGCCATGAAATCCACCTAAAAGATTCAAAGGATACAATAAATGTTATCCTTGAAGCCTAGGAACCAAGATAGGCTTCTAAGAATCTGAATTGAGAATTAAAAATTCTCCTAGAAAACACATCAAAAGGCCAAAAGGTCAAGGCATCAGGCATGAAAAGAAGCCTTTACAAGCAGGAATTAAATGTCTTGGAGCTCCAAAAAATGTATCAGTCATATTTTTGAAATTGGGTGGTTGGGAGTCGGGCATCGACCATACAATGTACCTTATGCTTAAGAGAAAGGTGGAGTAGAGCGAAGAGAAGAAAGGAAGCATCGGGGCTAAGATGAAGACCTTACCTCCAAAAATCATAGGTAAGGGAGAAGCATTACCTATGATGCTCAAAAAAATGACAATCATTTTTTCAAAAGTAGTTATCAAAGAGACAAGCGAAAATCAGTGGGACCGAAGAAGAAGTCTCTTCGACATACCGAAAGAACCTTAGGCGATGACCAAAAGCCAAAAAATCCAATCTTTCAAATATCAGAGAGAAGACTTAACTCTTACCTCTGATGGTAAGAGGTAAGACACAAGGGAAAAGGAAAAATTGCAAAGGCTAATAGAAAAAAAGTACAAGCGAAGAGGAAAGAGGGAATTCTGACCCCCAAAGTCTGATAAACCAAGACTTAGACAAGTCTTGAAACCTAATCAATCTTCGATGTCAGAGGTAAGGCCAAAGGATTCCCTTTAGAGATTAGTTATGGTTAATGGGAAAGACCAAAGGTCGAGGGAAAAACACTTAGAGAAAAATGGGAAAGGAGAAGGAGAGATAGAGAAGGAATGAAGGAAGCGAGTAAGAGACAACCTGAAAACCCAAAATTTTGGGACTTAGCAAAATTTAAGAAACTTCAAGGAGAAAACATGCAAGATGGCCCATGGGGGATCTCTCAAATCAGTTATCAATGATGGGACATCAAAGGGGGGCATGAAATGTCAACATGGCCCAAAATGGATTTGGAGGATGAAGGGGAATATGGATGGTTGTTTTGAGTTGATATGATGAAGGAGGGGGGATGGTGAGAAATGGTTTGGTTGAATTATGGGAAGCACGTATTGTTCGTTTGGAAGAGGCACACTTACGATGTATGAAGGTTGTACCATTTTTTTTGGATTTTGAGCCTTGATATATATAACCAAGGTCCTATTCACATGGATTTTCTTTGATATGGATGGGCTCTAATACACCTCTCTGATGAAGGACTAAGCCTTTATCTTGATATTTCATTGTCTTCAGCATTTGATTTACAATAGGACGCTTATTATTTTAGAAACATTATGTGAGTCCATTATTAGGTAGAGGACAATGGGTGGTATATATGATTTTCTCTTTTATTGGGGGTGAACCACCACGGATGAATGTAAGAGGACTAAGGGGACATAGAGGTGGTTTTTGGATGGTTTGGATAGTCAGTGATAAAGGATCATGCGATAGAGTAGATGATATGGTAGGATCTTCATTTGGAGGAGGATGTTATAAAAAATCATGAGAATGATTAGGTGTATTGGTAGGATCCTAATTGGTAAGGGAATCATGGGATGGAATCGAGAAGATAAGACAATCTTGAGATAGAGAAGATGAGATGGTAGGATCTTGATGTCGAGGAGTGGGTGGTAAGGGATCATGAGATGGATTAGGGGTAATATTAAGATCTTTATTTAGATGAGGGGATGTATTGGTATGATTTAGAACAATCTCTTGGCATGTTTCAATGTGTTTGGGTAGCATGATGATGGAGGAGTATTGGATGGAATCCTCAAATGGGGTGGATGGAGGGGTAGAGGAGTCATGGGGTTCATGGGAGTGGATTTGGTTAATACTAGGATGAGGATAAGAGAATTGGACTTGAGTGGTATTGATCATTGATGGGTTGGATTGTTTCATCACTAGTGATCATGCATGTTGGAGTGGGGTGAACTAATGCCACAAATTAGGTATTTGGATGTGGTGGTGGCTTCTTTTTCATGAGTCCTTGGATGAAATTTTGGAATGAGATACTTGTGTATTATAGACTTAGATAGGGTGGTGGGAATAGATGAAGGATTATAAATGGGTGGATAACTAAGATTATGGATTGGTGCATTAGGGTTAGATGGAGGTGGGAAGATTTATGGATTGGAAGGTTGAGTAATAGAGAAGGTTATGGATGGTGGATTAATATTGGAGGAAGAGGATGGTTGATTAAGGCAAGAGGGTGTGGATGGTGGAGTAAGATAAGAGGAACTAGATTATGGATTAAGATAGAAGGATGTGGATGGTCGATTAGGATTAAGGATTGGGAGATGGTTTGGAGGATAAAGAGATGGTGGGTTATGATTAGGGATAAAGATGATAGTATTGTTGTATGAAGATAGAGGGTGAGATATGGCTAGGGGAGAATATGGAGATATGGATATTGGACGAGAGGGATATTTGGGGGATGGATAATATGGGGATGTGAATGGTTGAGCTAATGAATTTCCCTTGCCAAAGGTAGAATAATGATTGATAATGGGTGTGGATGGAGGCATGATGAGATAGCTTGGAGGAGTGATTAGATTTTGGAAGGTTCTTGTGGAAATATTTCTATAAATGATAGCATTAAATGGATCTATTTAATACTCATCTTGATCAACAAGACTTTCAATTCCATCTTCAATATAATTAGGATCTCCTTTGGTTACTGTGTTTGGTTTTTTTGATGGATAACAATGATTCATGATATTAGATTGGATGAGAATGGATGAAAGAGATGATAATAGGTGATGATAAGGTAAATGAAATGGATTAGAGAAAAATGGGAGAATATTTGTTTTAATGTTAGCATATATTAGACATGGACATGTACTAAAGGTCTAATTGGGATGTAGATTAAGATCAGAATAGGATTGGATTTAAGATCTTATTAGGATTATTTGGAAGATATGGTGGGATGGACTCCTTATTTCAAGGATGTAGCTAAATTTATGAGATGATTGTTGCATAGATGGATGATAGTACCCTCTCAACTATGGTCAGGATCCTATGTCAAGGTTTCATTAGATGGATTTACTACTTGAGATAGGCTAAGTTATCAAGCAAGAGAAGATATAAATGCAAACTATACCTCTAGATTGAGGTGAAATAGTTTGGATGAAGGATATACTAAGTTACCAATAAAGTATGATGATGGATGATTGATTTACAATTTAGGATCTTGATTAAGTATTCAAGGTTGGATTTTGGATTGTGGATGATTTGGATGTTGATATGATGGGTTTAGATGACTCCTTATTCAAAGGAGATGATTTTTTGAATAGATTGATGGTATTCAATGAGATGTATATGAAGAGGAAAAAATATTGGATTATGGTTTTGGACTCAGTAAGATATAGGATAACTATGATAAGAAGGATTGAATCTCTATATATTGTATGGATAATGGATCTGCCTATGGATAAGGTGTATCCACCTAAGAGGGATGACACAAGGTAATAATGGATCTACCTATGGATTGGGTATATCTTCCTAAGAAGGATAACAGAGGGGACCAACATATTTTCCTATAGATAGGGTGTATCCACCTATATATGATGGATTGGACTAGATGACAACAGATAGTGTGTCCACCTATCGATAGAGCAGAATTGCCTATGGATAGTCTATGTGATGAAATGTAGCTGCCTATGTAAAATATCATAGCCACCCAAGGGAAGAGTAGATCCACCTCTATGTAAATTAGATCCACCTATGGATAGGAGAATTACCCAATGGTAAAGGACAACAAAAAATATAGTCAAACATGGACTAGGATGGATGATACACAATCATTGGTATATAAAAGAAAACACACTAGGCAACACAAACCTAGATTATTCAGGTAGGTGTATAGACTTAGTGTAGGCCCATAACCCAATTTCTTGGGTTAATACTCTGTGATACTTAGCTAAAACACCCTTTCTTGTGAAAGAAAATCTGTAGAGATTTGGTAACACAGGCTCAATGGCATGAGCATAACATCTCTCTCCCTATCTCCTTGGGATCTATCGAATTTCACAGAAATATCTCTACCTCAACCTAAGGGAGTACATGTTGAGTAAATTCAAGGTATGATACCCATCCCTTGCACTACACTAAGCTACGGTTGATAGGTCCTATGCAAGGCTAGAACATGCTATCTAGGGAGTCCTCTAAAAAATAAGAGGGTGCATGAGACATGTGTGTGAGCACCAACCCATCACAAGTATGGGTCAAGAAATTTTGGCTAGAAAGCTCGCACACACCATGCATGCCTAACTTGGAATAACCCAAGTATTAGTGCTTCGCTAAATACAATGTGACTAATTGGGGTAAAAATTTTGTTCTCTCCCTTTATGTACCCCACCAGTTCACATGGTTTAGGTCATCCCTTAGGTGATGGAATTCCCAAGAAGGACTTTGAAAGGGAAGGATATGTTGGATTTTGTGGTTGTGTTGCTGATATGTGGTTGTCATTGATGTCAACACTATTAGAATTAATGTCTTAAAGATTGTATATGTCGAGGATATTGAGAAATTTGTAATAAAATATGTTGCAAGTTATTTGTGAAGCAGTGAAGATCAATATGATGGAAATTTCAGTATGTTGATGGTGAGAAGTTTTAGATTAAAGGGTTTTTTTTCGGGTGTATCTAATTTATCCACCAAAATTTTTAGAGGTTCACATGAAGATTTGAGCAAGTTACGAGTTCCTATTTTCTAACAATTATTTTGTTACTGTAGTTGGTGTTCCTCGAAGAAGATAATGTGATTCTGGTAATCTGACTTGTATTAAATTCTCTTGTGGTGTTTTTGGATGTTTCTAGCTCATGCTCTATCTATGTTGCATGTCCACATTGATTGTTGTGCTCGTGATTGGTTATTTTCTCATGTGTTCATGTTTTTCATGTTAATGATCGATAGGGTGATTGTAGCATGTTCTAGATCTTTGAGGAATAAGTTTTGAAGGTGTTTTGTGTTCGAGGATATTATTTTTGGTCTTCACTATGTTGTGGCTGACCTTGGTAGATTCACATTTATAATCTTTATTTTTTTGGGCCGATATTTTGTATTTATCTTATTATTTTGTTGAAGTCAACATGAAGCGATGTAATTCCTTGTTGTGGATGTATGTAAGAGATTGTTTCTTCATTTGAATGTGAGAAAACAAGTGTGTGTGCATGAATAATGTTCTAAATATTTTGAAGGCAGAGTAGAGTGTGAAGAAGAGTGAAGAAGTGTTCATGTGCTTAACCAGAATTTTAATAAGGCATTAGAAGATACTACTTTCTCAGTTTAAAATCCAGATGGTTGTAATCTAAATGTTTCTATAAGATAGTGAGTCCTCCTTCGTATTTGATCAATGAGCTCTAGGTAGTGTGCCTCAATGCATGTGTATTCCTCATTTATTCTTCCTATACTTTTAACTGGGTGTAAACTTGTGGACTGACCTCTATCATGTTTTTTCTCCTAATAGGGTTTCCACATCAAAATATTGGTTTTATGTGTGTTTCTAATGTGTTGTTGATTTATTCTTTCATGGTTATTAATCATATCTGAGAATCCGGGTTAATAAATTTAATAAGTTTGAAATTATGTGACAACTAATTCACCCCCCTCTTAGTTGTTTTCCCTTGTGTTTCCAACAATTGGTATCAAAGAAGGTTCTTTGGAAGAATTTTAAGAGCTTGAGGTGATCTGGGATGGTGACATATAAGAAGGATAGTCCGAGATTTGATGGAAAAAATTATTCTTTATGGAAGACTTGAATGGAGTGTCATCTGAGGTGGATTGGTGAATCCTATTGGAGCATTACAAGTAATAGGTATGTTATTCCTCAAAATGGTCCTACTACTACTATTGAGATTAGGGATGTTGAATACAATATCAAGGCTAAGGAAGCATGATTGAGTGCTTTGACTGATTCTGAGATGACTAATGTTATGGATCTGAAGACTGCTTATGAGATCCAAAAAAAGTTGGAAACTTTGTATGAAGGTGATGCTAATGTGAATATTCCTAAGCTACAAATTATGAAAGGGAAATATGAAATGTTGAGAATGGGTGATGGTTAGAATATTACTAATTTTATAGAAAGAGTGAATGAACTTGTGTGTGCTATTAGATGTGGTGGTGTAAAATTGGAATAATCAAAGATTGTTGCTAAAGGGTGAACCCACATAAGTGGTGAACACTTTTGTGGAGGAAGGGAAAAGTCATTTTTTCCCTCTACACAAAGTGAAGGGGTTCGGCTGAACCAAATTGTTCGACCGAACCCTATGTTCGCTTGAACCCCATTGACATGTGAGCATAAATATTAAAAATAAATATTAAAATAAAGGGGTTCGAGTGAACCCTAGTTCGCTCGAACCCCCTTAATAGGGATTTAAAAAAAAAAAAAACTGTCATTTTCTCGGACCCCCTAAATTTCCCTCATTATTTTAAAGGGGTTCCCTGTTAAGAGGTTCGACTGAACATAGGTTTGGCCAAACCCCTTTAAGAGGTTCGATCGAACACCCTTCTTCCCCTATCTCCTCAAAAAATTGATTTTTTTTTGTAAAAAATTGTCATTCGAAGCTCAATTTGAAAATGAAAATTCAGAAAAATTCAAAAACCCAACTAGATAATGATAGTCCTCGGAATGAGCTATCCGTCAAATATAATTTTAATATGATTTGGTTTTATTATGTATTTTATTTTTTAGTTTTATTAAACATAGGTTTTTCACTGAAAAATCAAAATCTCTGGTCTGTACATGTGGAAAAATAGTAGATTATCAAAATAAAAATTTTAAAAATACGTTGAGGTTGGGTATTGATGTCCTTCATCCATTAAAAAAAAAAAGAATTTCGATTCATACAGAAAAATTTATGTTGTATACAGTCCGCCTATGTATGAATTGCAATTGGTTTTACTTTGAAACTTGATTAAGGAAAAAATATTCAATAAAAAACTATGAGACCAAATGAAAGTGCTAGATATCATAGTTACAAATCTAAATTAGAAAAAAATAGAATTTTATCCTTCATACAAAAAAATTTATGTTGTATACAGTGAGTGTCACTTTTTAAAAATGTTATTTTCTAAAAGAAACCAATTTTCATGGGAGTTGGAAAAAAAAGTGCCATCTGATTCCAAAAAAATTGAAAAAAATATTTTTAGAATATATAGACAAAATGTGATGAGACTCTAGTTTGCATCATTTTCAAATTCCTCACGGTTTAGCCACTACAAAAGCCCGAAAGTGAAGATTTAGTTAAAAATAATAATTGCAGTGTCCAGTTTGCCCAAAAATTGTAAACCACTATTGTGGGATCACCCTAAAGTGCTTAGATCCTTACCTACTACATACAAATTCAAAGCTACAACTATTGATGAGCTTCAAACTATGAGAAATGTAACTAGAGATATGTTGCTTGGTAAAATTATTGCTTTTGAGTTGAGTGAATTCAGCGATGCCCTTCCTAAGATAGAATCTGCATTCAAAGCTATTACCTCTAAAAGAGATAAGCAAATATATGATTCGGGTGAAATTTATTCTAGAAAGGTATTCAAGTATGAGGAAGAAACGAGACAGATGGAAGAAGAAGAGAGAGAACTAGATGAGCTTGAAGCACTTATTGCCAAAAGAGAAGCTAGAGGACAAGGTAAGTATAAAGGAAAGTTTCCTCTTAATTTTTTTTCTTGCAATAAGATAGGTCATTTTGCATTAAGGTGTCTAGAAAGAGTTCCTAAGTCAAGACCTAACAAGCATAAAATTCAAAGCAAGTGTTATTATGTTGTTGATGAAGGTGTGAATGATGATGAATCTCATAAAGGGAATGCAAGTGAGGAAAAATGGGTATTTATTGCTATCAAGGAAAATAATCATGTGTCTATTGAATCTACTAGTTCTAAAAATGTGGAGAAAGCCCTAGTTGCTCTAGTTGAAGATAAGGATGAATGGGTAATTGATAGTGGATGTTCTCATGACATGACATGTGATAAAAGAAAATTTGTAAGCTTGGAAAAGTATGATGGTGGTGTTGTAAGATTTGGTGATAACAATGGTGGTATAATATGTGGCAAAGGATGTATTTCTCTTGATGGTAAGCATAATACTCATGATTTCCTATACGTTGAAGTTTTGAAGCATAATCGTTTAAGTGTTAGAAAGATGATTGATAAGGGATACAATCTCCAATTCAACGATGGAAAGTGTAGAATATTGGAAAGTTCTATAAATGTGATTGATTTAGGGTCAAAAATAAAAGGTAACATATTTCACATGAATTTTGCTAGTAAAATTTGTTTGATTGCTCAAATTGATGAAAGTTGGTTGTGGCATAGGAGAATGTGTCATGTAAAATTTAACAATAATATCAAGATAAGTTCTACTTAGATAGTGAGATATCTTCCTAAGTTGGTAAAACCTTATAATTCCATATACAAGGAATGAAAGTGAGGAAAGCAAACTAGAATTTCATTTTAGAGAAAAAAAAATTGTTCAAATGAATTGTTGGAGCTTCTACATACTGACTCATGTGGTCCTTATAGAGTTTGAAGTTTACAAGGTTACAAGTATGTCATGTTGCTTATTGTTGATTATTATACAATGATGTGGGTTACTTTCTTAAGGGATAAATTTGAAGCTCTAGAGAAGTTCAAGATATTTAAGGCTATGGTTGAGACAAAGACAAGTCTGAAGATTAAGTGTCTAAGATCAAATAGAGGTGGTGAATTCACTTCCAGTGAATTTAATTCTTTTTGTGAAGTGCATGGGATAAAGAGACAATTATCTGCACTATGGACCCTTCAAAAAAATGGAGTTGTGGAAAGGAAGAAAAAGACAGTTCAAGATGTTGCTAGGACTATGATGCTGGAAGGAAATGTTCCTCATATCTATTGGAGAGAAATTGTGAGTATTGTTGTTTATATCCTCAACTAGGTACAAATCAAAGGTGATACCGGTAAGACCCCTTTTGAGCTATGGTCTTTTCATAAGCCCGTTGTTATATATTTCAAAATATTTGTGAGTAAATGCTATATCATAAGAGATGAAGATATAGGAAACTTTGATGCTAGGATTGATGAAGGAATATTTCTTGGTTATAGTACTAAGAGTAAGGCCTACTAGTGCTACAATAAGATATTGAGGAAAATGGTTGAAAGCACAAATGTTAAGGTTGATGAAGATATTGTTAGACCATCCAGAACCTATGGATATGATTCTAGTGATTAGATGATAGTACAAAAAATGGTCAGACTTCAAATCAAGTTCAGATTGTTTTGGTGAATCAAGAAGATCAAGAGGAAGGAGAAACTAGTGAAAGTGCATAAGAGAGATCACAAGAGCCTAAATTTATATAACATCCTAAGACTCCAAGGTATGTGAGATTAAATCATTTAGAAAATCAGATTATAGGTGATGATAACAAAGGTGTCCAAACTAGGAGAATAATTGTAGAAGAATATTGTTTGATATCAAAGACTGAGCTAAGTAATGGAAATGAAGCATTTAAATATGAACATTGGATGGAAGAAATGAAAGAAGAGCTACAACAAATTGAGAAGAATGAAACATGGATTTTTATTCCTAGAACTAAGGCCAAAAATGAAATTGGAACTAAATGGGTCTTTCGGAATAAACTGAATGAGCAAGGTGAAGTTATTAGAAACAAAGCAAGACTCTTCTATAAAGGATATTCTCAGATGGAAGGAATTAAATTTGAATAAAATTTTGCCCCTGTTGCTAGAATTGATGTTGTGAGACTATTTCTTGCTTATGTTGCTTACAAAAACTACAAGGTTTATCAGATGGATGTCAAGTCAGCATTTCTAAATGGCGAATTGGAAGAAGAGGTGCATGTTGAGAAACCTGATGGATTTCAATTGACTAATCAGGGAGATATGGTTTGTTGGTTGAAGAAAGCATTGTATGGACTAAAGCAAGCCCCTAGAGCTTGGTATGCTAGATTGGACAAGTATTTGTTAAATCTTGGATTTAACAAAGGTACTGCTAATATTAATATGTATTTCAAGATTGATGATGATAAAGATTTGATTGTGGAAGTCTTTGTTTATGATATTATTTTTGGAGGAGATGATGGTTTATGCATGAAGTTTGCTGATGATATGTAGAATGGGTTTGAGATCTCAATGATTGGAGAGATGAAATTATTTTTGGGATTGCAAATTAATCTGTTAGTTAAAGGGGTCTTTATATCCTAGTCCAAGTATGTGAAAGAATTTAAAATGAATTTTGGTATGAAAGATTCAAAGCCAGTCAGTACACCCATGGTGATCGGATGTAAGTTGAAAATAGATAATGATTCTTCAAAGGAAAATCAGACTAGATACAAATCAATGATTGGTGGATTGCTTTATTTGACTCAAAATAGACCTGATATCATGAATGTTGTATGTATTGTTGCAAAATTTCAAGATGATCCTAAGGAATATCATGTGACTGTTGTGAAGAGAATTTTCAAATACTTAAAGGGAACATTTGATTTTGGGTTGTGGTATCCTAAAGATGATGATGTTACTTTGAGTGCCTTTACTGATCCTGATTGGGTAGGAGATGTGAATGACATGAAAAGTACTAGTGGTGGCACATTTTCTTGGGAAAGAATCTAATTTAATGGTTAAGTAAAAAGTAGAATGCCATTTATTTTTTCTACTATAGAGGTAAAATACATTGGTGTTGCTAACAATTGTACTCAAGTATTGTGGATGAAGTAGATGTTGAAAGATATCAGACTTATGTATGATGAGCCTATTTCTATATTCTATGATAATTCAAGTGCAATTAACATTTCTAAGTATCTGATGCTGCATTCAAAGACCAAGCATATATCTACCAAGTTTCACTTTTGAGAGATAAAGTGAGTGAAAAGGAAGTCAGACTAGAGTATGTGCCTACTAAGGAACAAATTGCAGACATCTTTACCAAGCCATTTCTTTCAGATACTTTTGAGTATCTCAGAGGGAATTTAGGGGTGATCACCCCTCCTAATCAAAACTAAGATGCATTGTCTTGCATCAATCTGTCCATTTCATAGTCATATCTTGATTCAGATTGATGTTGTGGTGGTTCCTACTCAAGGGGAGTAGTCAGATGATTCAAATATGTGAAGGGAAAGACAATAGTTCAGAATACCTTCCCTTAACACTAATAAAATAGGGGAGAAGAGAAAAAATGAGTTCTATAGCTTCATAAAACTACTGAGATGAATACATACAACATAAAGAGATAACGAAATAAGAATTCACAGATTGACACAAGTATTTACATGGGAAAACCTTTTTAGGTAAAAAAACCACCACACCAAGCAAATAATTTTTTGTATTACAACAATGAAAATATTACATACAAAATACTTCAGTCCTCACTCTCTGATCAGCTCACAGAAACACTCTAGTTAATCTCTTACTATTACAATACTTCTCTCCAAGTATACAATGAATTCATAGACTTACATTAACTTGCAACTTACATATCAAAACCATCACCTTTTAGTTTTACAAATATAATAATGCATCCCACTGTACAAGTCATACATCTCATTAAATTTCAACCAATCCCACAACCTCTAGGTTCATGCATCGAACATTCAAGCAAGCAATTGATCTACACTGATTTCATCAAGCCACCCATGCAATAAATTCATCATCTTAATTGAGTTTTGTCTTCAGCTAAAAGAACGGCCTGCAATAATTGCCTTTACCTTTTCAGTCTTTGGCCAATTAGATCACTGTCACCATGCCACATCTCCACTCTACATTCGCTATTTGCTCTGATCTTCAGTCCATCTTAGTTAACTAAGCTCCGAGATCATTCTATCATCTACCATGTCACTGCCGAGTCCATTGGACCAGGCCACAATAATGCGGTGAGCTCGGATGTCTTCTCTGAGCTCTATCTCACCTTCCCTGCGCTAACGCTGCCTTGATCGAGTCATGTCACGGTAAAGCGGTGAGCTCATCTAAGCTCACCCTTCACTTCATCAAGGATAACACAACTGGATAGGATTTGATACCACTTGAAGGGAAAGACAACAATGTGGAATACGTTCCCTTAACACTAATACAATAGGGGAGAAGAGAAAAAATGAGTTCTATAGCTTCATAAAACTACTGAGATGAATACATACAACATAAAAGAGATAACAAAATAAGAATTCACAAATTGACACAAGTATTTACGTGGGAAAACCTTTTCAAGTAAAAAACCCACCACACCAAGCAAAGACAATTTTGCATTACAACAATGAAAATATTACATACAAAATACTTCAGTATTCACTCTTTGATCAACTCACAACCGCACTCTAGTTAATCTCTCACTATTACAATACTTCTCTCCAAGTATACAATGAATTCACAGACTTACATCGAATTACAAATTACATGTCAAAACCGTCACCTTTTGGTTTTACAAATATAATAATGCATCCCACTGTACAAGCCATACATATCATTAAATTTCCACCAATCCCACGACCTCCAAGTTCATGCATCGAACATTCAAGAAAGCAATCGATTTGCACTGATTGCATCGAGCCACCCATGCAATAACTTCATCACCTTAATTGGCATCTATCTTCAGCTAAAAGAAAAACATATAATAATTGCCTTTACCTTTTCAGTCTTCGACCAATCAGATCGTTGTCACCATGCCACGTGTCCGCTTTGCATTCATTGTTTCCTCTGATCTTCGGTCCAACTCGATCAACTGAGTTTTGAGCTCATTCTATCATCTACCACATCACCACCGAGTCCATTCGACCAGGCCGTAGTAAAGTGGTGAGCTCATCTGAGCTCACCCTTGTCTTCTTTGAGCTTTGTGTCACCTTCCCTGCACTACCATTGCCTTGACCGAGTCATGCCGCGGTAAAGTGGAGCTCCACTTCACCACACTACCGCTGAGTGGTTCGAGTCAACCCAAGGTAAGGCAGTGACTGCCAACTAGTCTATCAACACTCTCAACATGCTACCACGGAGACAACCAAGTCTCACCATGGTAGAGCAATGACCACTCAAACTGACTATTAGTAGTCTCACCATGGCCACCACAGTGAGCCAACTCACTATCCATGGTGGGGCGATGACCGCCAGGACACTATTGGTGGCTTCACCATGGTCAAACACTTCACCGCCCGTAGTGCGACGGTGACCGACAAAATAGGTTGTTGGCAGCTTTACTATGCCATCGTGGTGAGTGAACTCACTGCATGCAGTAAGGTGATAATCACCTAGACTATCATTATGGTACCACAAGAGCAGAATAGAAGGCAATCGTGGTATGGCAATAAAGGATGAAAGAGTGAGTTTTTTCGCCAAGTCTTTTGCTGACAGAGGTTCAAGCTGGTAATTGAGGCATCATTTCTCAACAATATGTGGTTCAAAGCTTGTGTGTACCTTTTTCATTTTTTTCAAAGTGGGATAAGAGCAATGTGAAAACTGGGAATTATCTGAGGAGAAGAAGTCATGAGAAAAGAGTCAGAACCTAAGGGGGAGTAAGTGTTGAAATTAGCTGTGTTGATGGTGTTTTCACATCATGTGTTTCCATCAATGCTAAAGGGGGATATTATTGGATGTTTTGGTTGTGTTTTAGATATTTTTTTGTCATTAATGTCAACACTATTAGCATTTATTTCTTTAAGATTGTATATGTCAAGGATATTGAGAAAATTGTAATAAAACATGTTGTAGGTTATATGTAAAGCAGTGAAGATCAGTATGATGGAAATTTCATTATGTTGATGGTGAGAATTTTTGGATTAAATGGTTTGTTTTTAGGTGTATCTAGTTTATCCACTAAAATTTCCAGAGGTTCGCATGAAGATTTGAGCAAGTTATGAGTTTTTGTGTTCTGATATTTATTTTGTTACTATAGTTGGTGTTCCTTGAAGAAGATAATGTAATTCTAGTAATCTAAAATGTTGTGAATTCTCCTGTGGTGTTTTTGGATGTTTCTAGATCATGCTCTATCGATGTTGAACACCTGCATTGATCGTTGTGCTCGTGATCGGTGATTTTCTCTTGTGTGTTCATTTTTTCATGTTCATGGCCGATAGGGTGATTATAGCATGTTGTGGATCTTTGAGGAATAATTTTTGAATGTGTTCTATGTTCAATGATATTATTTTGGGTCTTCACTATGTTGTGGCCAACCTTGGTAGATTTTCATTAATAATATTTATTATTTTGGGCCGACGGTTTATACTTATCTTATTATTTTGTTCAATCCAGCATGAAGCGATGTAATTCCTTGTTGCGGATATATATATATAAGCGATTATTTTTTATTTGAATGTTAGCGAACAATTGTGTGTGCACGAATAATGTTCTAAATATTTTGAAGGCATAGCAGAGTGTGAAGAAGAGTGAGGAAGAGTGAAGAAGTGTTCATGTGATTAACCAGAACTATAATTGGGAATTTGTAGATGTTGCTTTCTTAGTTCAAAATCTGAACTGTTGTAATCTGAATGTTTCTGTAAGACAACGAGTCTTCCTTTGTAGTATTTGAGCAGTGATATCTAGGAAGTGTTCTTGAATGCATGTGCATTCCCCATTTATTTTTCTTATACTTTTGATAGGGTATAAACTCGTGGACTGACCTCCATTGTGGTTTTTCCCCTAACAGGGTTTCCATGTAAAAATCTTGGTGTTATGTGTGTTTCTGATGTGTTGCTAATTTATGCTTTCATGGTTATTAATCAGATCTAATAATTGGTGTTAATAAATTTAATAAGTTTGAAATTATGTGACAACTGATTCACCCCCCCCCCCCTCTCAGTTGTTTTCCCTTGTGTTGCCAACAATATATGCTAGGAATTTTTGATCCCTAGGCTTGCATGTAGCACAAGGGGACAACATACATGCAAGCTATCACTCATCAGTGGAATAAAAAATGGACTTAGATCAATTTGTGGCTTTTGATCCCTAGGCTTGTAGGTTGTGAAAGGGGAGAGCATACACCAATGAATCAATCTCAAACATGATAAACAAGGTAAATTGACACTTCAAAAATCAAAATGTGCCTATATTAGTGGAAAAATAAAGATCTTTAATCATGAACCTATAAAAGATATGTCATTATTTTGATTTGTCATCTTGGAAAATCGATAGAAAACTGCATAGAAAGATGATTATATTCAAAAATTGATCAATAAAAGATGAGTGTTAACTTGAATGGAGATAGAACACCTACCCCAATGATACAAGGTGTAGAGGGAAAAACTTGATTCCCCACATAAGGGTTCTAAGGGCAAAGCACTTGGAGATTTTTTTTGGAAAGGGAAATTATAAAGTGATGTAAAAAATTCAATCAAAAGCCAATTTTCTTATACCTTTTGTTATTGATAATATACAAAGAAGAATCAACCAATAACAAATCAGATCCACCCCTAAAGGTTTTGTAGTTTCCTCTAAAAAAGTGGTCACTTAACCAAGTAGCTCTATCTCTATAGAAATGGATTCATCCAAGGAGATTTCAAGATAGCATCTAAAGATCGTTTTTATGCCTCTAAAGAAATGTAACTATACCAGTGTGCATAGATTCATGTGTAGAAGAAAATATGCCTTTGTAACTATCACAATTTCCTTTCAGTTATTGGGTTTTCCTCTGAAGATGTGGTTCTAAATATGATGCATAAATACCTTTCTGAAGTCACATTTTCCTCTAAAGTTCAGTGTGTATGCCTGTCCACAAATAAGTTCACCTCTAAAATTTTTGTTTGAAATGAAGGTGCATATGCTCATAAATTTTCATAGATTCCTCTAAAAATTTATGTAGATTCCTATGTGCAAGGGAAAATTACTTTGAAACTGGTGAAGATTAAAGGTTGCACATACACCTATTTGGAACTATGAAAATTCCCCTACATTTGGTGTATTTTCCTATGAAGTAGATTCGCCTCTATGTCTGAAATGTGCAACTTTCAAAATCCTCAAACTTTCAATAAAAGTTTAGTTGACCAATGTTGTGGGTCCCACCAGGTATGCCAAAAATGTGTGTAGTGTTTTTGTGATTCTAAAATTGTAAGGAAATTGATAAACCAAGAAAAACACTCAAATTAAGTGATAGGAAGCTCAAACCAACATAGAATTGAATGTCAATCCTCCTATTGCATATATTTCCCCATGATGTGTGATTTGGATGTGTTCTCACAAACTTTTGGTAACATAACAATGCTCCAAGGAAAGATGTGTGAGAGGGATAAAATGATTAAGTGTGAGATATTTAGATTTGAGGATTTTTGAATGGAGGGATAGGATTGAGAGTTGAGGATCAAGGGTTGAAATACCATGAGACATATCAATTCACATGGTGGTGACAAGTGTCTCCATGAGAGGAGGTGAGAGGACAAGGGTTGACCAAAGGAATTAAAAATTCATTTTTAATGTGCATGGGGGGAATAAAAGGAATTAAAAATTCCTTAAAGGCATGGGTTGCTTCTCCAAAAGGAGAAATCAATAAATGTTAAGGAGACAAAAGGAAATGCCATAAATTTCAAAGGGATTAAGCTACTTAATCAAGATATTAATTTGTGCAAGTGAAGGGGGTTAGGTGGAAGATTAGGCTAGTGAAGTGGATTATAAGCCCACTTACAAAATTTGGAGGATGTGACACATCCGAATAAAGGATTAGGAATGTTCTCATCCCTAATGATGGTATTAGCAAGTGGATTGGAATTAGGTCAGGTTTATGGAGAATGGGATATGTGAGGAATTAAATAAATAGGTTATTTATTTATTTTTTAAGGAAAATGATAAACGGTTAACTTAAATAAATAAGGGTATTTATTTAATGTAATGGATGAATGGGATGAGGGAAAATAATTAAAACCTAATTATTTACCTTAGGCTAGGATTTAAGGATAATATAGGAAATAGGTTAAGTCGAAGGTTAATATATTGAATATTAATTAAATAATAGGTTATTACTTAATTAATATAGATAATGTTAAATTGGTCAAATTAGGGGTAAGTTGACCAAACAAAAGTGGTCAATTTTCTATGTCTACAAGTATATTGAAGAAAAAATTTACCCTTTATCCCCCCATTGAGCCAATTTAGTTTGGCCATTTTCTTTAAGCCTTGGACATTCTTTAGTTGCAGGTTCCTTAAGGTAATTTTATAGTTAATGAAATATTTAATAATCTCTTCCCTATTTGGTCTTCCTATAAGTTACAATCAATTTTTGACAGTTTTCTTGGATGATAGATTCAAACTTCTTTCCATCCAAATCCTTTTTATTTCCAATGATCTAGATGAGAAAGGCCTAGGCCTTACTATTTTTATTCCATTTTTCAACTAGACTTAGGTATTTTAGTAACAATTTATTGATTTCCCTTAGCATGCAGACCTTATTGATACAATCCACATCCTTTAACAATCTAGTGTTTAATAATAACTATTTTCTTTTCCTACATTCAAGTTGGACTTGGGTAGCTACTAGAATTCTAGCATTGATTGTGTAGTGATCAGATAGGGTGGATGGATATAATTTGATCCTATTTGTATACTCAAATTCATTAAAAAATAAATAATCCTTATTTGCATATAATCTGTGTAGATGACAATAAATCCTTTTTCTATCCCTTTGGGAATTACACCAAGTAAAAAAAAGAGTTTTTCTAGGTCTCTCCAAGTTTTTTATGCGATCATAAAGATTAAGTTTAAAGTTCATATTTTTTGAGGAAATTTGTTATTTCCTTTCATTCCATTTATATTCCACTAGATTTATCCTTTCATTTTCAATCATGTTAAAATCTCCCTGAATAATCGATGGGATGTTAGGTAATTCACTCATTCATCTCCAAATATCGATTCTCTCTTTGTAATCATTATAGACATTCAAGGAAAAAAGACCAAACATTTTATTTTATGTTTAAATTATAATCAAGACAACTATGTTGCATGGGGAGGAGTTGGTTCCATATACTAGGTTTCCCCATTTAGGGGAAAGAAGAATGGTTGCTCCACTTTTTCTTTTTCAAGCTTAGTAGAGAATTTTGAGGCTTCTCTCCAAATAAATATAAGTTTGTTTTCTAGTGTGAATTTAACCGATTTCACCTCTTGAATCATAATAGGATAATTTTTTTTTTCCATATTTTGGTACCTTCTTATAATATATTTCCTATCAAGGGATTCCAAACCCCTGACATTCAAACTATAATAGCTAAGATTCATCTTCCATGTTTTGAGTCTCGTCTTTATTATTCCTAAAGCTATCAAAGAATTTAGGAATTATATCCTCTTTATTTTTTGTTTATTTTTCCTCTTAGTGTAGGGCTCCCTATAACTTTTTCTAGACATCCTATCCTTTCTTAATTTCATTTTTAACCATCTAACCAAATAAGAAAGATAGGGTCCTCTTTTTTCTCATCTTTCTATGAAGATACAGTAAAGGGGTATCTATATTGCCTATTCTTGGTTGATCTTTATTATCAAAAGAAATATTTATAAATTTCTCTCTGGTACACTCACCTTTGGGGGCCCGTTTTTTATCAGATTGGGGTGGATATCCAATATTATCTCTTTCTGATACTAATTCACAACCATCCTTGAATTTTTATTCTAAATTGATTTTAGACAAGGCGGGGCCATTAAGATTTTTATCCATATATTGATAGTTAGGATCTCTCCTCTTTATTTCATTTGTTTCTTGGTTTCCAATATTACTTCTAGGCTATTTGTTTATAGTTGATTCCTAGGTAGCATCACTTTTCCTAGAATCATCTCTAGGAAAAATAGTCTGGATATTGATGCATCTACTCAATTCATTAGAGATATTCTTGTCTTTTCTTTCATCACTTTGTTTCTCTTTACTGTTCTTCCATTTACCAGATGGAGTGGGAGTAAGGGAGTATGAAACATTGGGTTGATTATTAGTTCCCTTGTTTCTTTTTTCATAGTTTTAATTTTTCTCAGTAAAAACTTTTAGATCCTCTTTTATATCGAAAGAAGTTTTTCTCTTGTTATTTTGAGAAATATTTTGTCTAATTTTGTCCATGACAAGTTCTTGAGTGTTTTTTGGTGCCATTTTATGTGTCTAGGGAAATTTTTTATGTACAATTTTTTGATCCTTAATGGGACTATTTTCAACCTTTTTATTATTGGTTCCAATGTTTTCTGAAATCCATTTTCCCGTTAAAATTTTATTTATTTATTCAACCTTTTCTTTAATAGTATTTGTCTCCTTTTCTTTTAGAATATTAGGTCCATCCAAGGATATATTCACATTATGGGGTGCAACCCCTTCACAAATGGTCACATCATTCTAATTTTTTTTTCTATACTTCCCCAATTGCTTGGTTCTTTAATAGAGCATTCCTTCCCAAAGTCACAATTATTAATCTTATCTGTAGAAGTGCTAGTTCTTGGTTTTGAGTCAACATTGTCATTTTTAGAACCACTATATTTTTCTTACTTATTGAATGGAAGATTAGGGTTAGGATTTTTTCTACAAGTCCAATATTTTTTCTTTATGGGGCAGCTATTATCACATGTACCTCTTTTTTATAGAGGAAGCATTTGTCGAGCCACCCATGGTTTCAATTTTATAAGAAATCCATTTTTATATTGTCTCAATAATAATCGCATTAGGGATATCAACCCTTAGAGGCAAGGATACTAAAACCCTAGCATCCATGTTTAGTATTGATGTGTTTCATTGCTTAAATTTCATTAATTTAGCTTGTGGGGAGATCAATTGCGGCAAAAAAGCCCAATATTGGGGTGGTACATCCTTCACTTTGATCCATTTTGGATATGAAAGAGAACTTTTTTTGTCATTAATCACATTCAAATTCCAAGGAACTACTATAAATATAGTTTTCCCTATATTCAAAAATTCTTTATTTAGGGCTTTTCCTCGCATGCTTTGTTCTCTAAAGAGTATTAAGAATAATCCTTTCTAGAGAATTATATAGAATGCAATTTAAATTCCTAGTTTCTTGGTTCATTCATGTAGTGTATGAAATTGTATACATTTATAATTTCACACTATGCTTGGGTCCCTTAATTTATTGGACTTAATTAAGCTTCTAATTTTATAAATTATGAATTCTAAAGACTTATTTCCCATTTTTTGAAAGGAGAACTAAAATTTAATTAATGCATTTAATAATTAAATCACCATGGAATATGAGTTTCTTTTACTTATAGGCTAAGATCCATTCGTCCATTGGTGAATGGGTCTCCTTTAAGTGCCAAGACCTAGTTTAAAATTTGTTTTTGGTGGAATTTTAATGATTCAAATTTAATTGAAATTGTTGGATTTTGGAATCTATTTTTTTGGGAAATTAGATAAAAAAATATAAATACATAGTATTTTTATCATTTGAAATCTAACACACATTATCTAGCATTAAAAAAAAATTCAAGATAAAATATTATTGTAAAGAGAATTCAAGAAAAAAATTATCAATAATATTTTGCACAAAAATCAAGATCCTAACATCATGTTCAAGTCTATGTGTGTTCATGTCACCTTGAGAAGGTTAATATGCATAATTGATCCTAAAGCATCCAAGAACTTCAAGTATCCAAATTCATCAAGAAAAGAAAGATCAAGTTCCTTGGAGTGATGTATTTGGCTTTAGTCCTCTAAGGGAAGCCATTAAAGGGTGGTTAATTTTAGAAAGAATTGTTCATTCATCATTTCATTCTCCTTTTCATTATATTTCTATCAAGGTTTAATTACCAAAATTGAGGTTTAACCAAGGAAAACCCTCATACAAACAAAACATTTTTTCTTCTTTTTGTATGTGTAGATCATAGGTTGACAAAGCATTGAAGAGATCTTGAAGGAGAAATTTTTCATTATCACATAAGTTGCCATCATTATTTTCAAGCCATAAAGACTAAGTTACAATATTTATTTTTGAATATCCAATAGTGGGAACTGTTTCAAACTAAAGCTAAGATCTAGCATTAGAGGACTACCAAAAGTTATTTTGGATCCCTAGACTAAGACCCATTCACCCTTGGGAAAATGTGTCCCTTTGCACTCCTTAAAACATTTTTCTAGTGGTAGGTAAATGTGTTCAAACCTTTCTCAGATCTTCTTGCAAAGTTTTATAATAGTCTATATTTTTAGGAATCTACATTTTAAGTATTAGGTTTCATTGTTCATTTAGCTTAAGCATTTCAAATCATTTTATTTTGGTTGTAGATCTATCCTATTACCCTAAGGACTAATATCCAGGTCTGATTGACTCACCATTGAAATTTAAAGTCAATATTTACACCTTGTGATCTCTTTCCTAATAAAATCCATGGGAAAAGACACTTATTAAGATCCCTAAGGTTTTATAAGCACCACCCATCATTAAAACTTGTGGGGATTCCCTTTCCCTAAATTTCATTTTGGTGAACCTAACATTCTTACACTATATTTTTTTGATTTAGAGATCCTTACAACTTTAGATCTAGGTTTTGCATTATCTTGTTTTGAATTTAATTAAGGGTTACATATTGCATATTTTCATAATTTAAAATCATTAAAAATCTAAAAAAAATGCATATATTCTACATAATAGCTTGCATTTTAAGGTGTATTTCAGTTATTTAGATAAGAATTTCATTCAAAATATCATTAAAAAAATTGTCATTTTCTTCACACATTGTCATGGAAATTGCATTTATATTTAATCAGAAAATATAAAAAAACTATCACTAAATAATATATTTGTAGTAAGGAACAATGAGCTTAAATATTAGATCAAACACCCAGATTAAAAAAATTTAAAACCTTGTGAAAAGACTCATTCTCCCTTGGGTGAACCTATCCTTGTATATCTCATTTTGTAAAACTTTATGAATTTATTTTTGTTTGTTGACTTCATTCTCCTATACTTGCATATCTTTGTTTCAATTTTAAAAATTACATATTTTGTATATGTTTGCATTTAGTTCAATTGGTGAAAGAAAGTACATTGTTAAGATCAAAATTGGCATTCAAAAGTAATAATTTTTATCTTTTTGCATCACAAAATTAGTCAATTATCATTTTTCAGATCTGAAAGTTGCATTAAACATCCATTCATTTGATATTTAAAGAATGTTTCATCATGGGCATGTGTTTTGGTAAGCTATGGATATCCTTAAAATCTTTGTTTGATGTTTTAATTTGTGTGTTTGGTGATGATACTAATGCAATTGAAAAAATTCACGAGTCTTCACCTCCTAATGACTATCCTCATGAGATTGATATCTTAGTCCAATATGAAGATAACATGCAAGAAATTATACAAAATTACTTGTGTAACCTTGAGAACAATGCATCCTTATATCTCTTTGTGCAACAACCAACACCTTCTATCATCCCATCACTTGACATGTTCAACCTTTTGCATCTTCAAATTGAATCAAAAAGAAAAATTCAACCACCAACATGAAGGAACTTATTCATAATGACAACATTGTTAATCTTCTATCCTATGCCCATAAATTTATCAATACACCTATCAAACAGGAAGAGAATTATGGTCAAGGATTTAGAAATTTGAGCAAACAATGATGTAACATAACAAATGAACATGAAATCCATCAATTGCTAGAACCAAAACCATCAGAAGATACCAAGGGATTAGGATATTAAGATCCCCCCCCTTCACATAAAATAGTTGTTCAATCAAGTAAGAAATACAAGCCCTATAAACTTAAGAAGCTACCATTTCTCCATATCATAACCAAAACGGAAAAATATTTACAATCACTTCTCAACCAAGGACTTATAACATTACCATCTATCCAAGAAAGAAAAAAGGTGAAAATTACAATCACGTGTTATTGTGCATATCATAGAACACTTGGGCATCTTATGGATGAGTGTCATTATCTAAAGAGCATATTTGAATAATTTAATATTGTCAAAGATCTAGTTGATACTATAATTAGATAGCATGCACACACTTTGCTCCTTGATATGTGATAGTTGTAGAATCTTATCATACTCAATATTGTATGTATTACACTTTATGTAACTCCTTTTTCCATATTGAAAGGAGCACAATATCATCATTCATCTCAGCTCATCCTTGTCCTACATTTGGGTGCAAGGGCTTAGGTAGTCTTGTCCTAGTATGGCCCTTATCATTGCCCCTTTGGCTAGCTATCTTCCTTCCATATATAATGATCAATATTGGGATGTAGACAACCTACTTTAGGTTGGCTCAAATGTGACATACTCTTTTTTTCTTTTCTTTTCATATTATTTTGTATTGCATCTAGGTAATGTGATCCCCTGTATCGTTTTGCTTGGTGTGTCTTTGTGTTTGTGAGTTATATTTGGATGACCCTTGTTACTCCATTCGTGCAAGGATATAAAGGAAGCAAATTTGGTGTGATACTCTTTTATTTGTATCTTCATTATTCTATTTGTCATAATAATTATCTTCTCTTTTGTCTTGTTGTTTCCTTTTGGGTAAAATGCAAGGCATTGAGACACCTAGGTATCTTGACCCAAAATATTTTCTTTTTCTTTCACTCTTTATATGTCATTCTTCCCTTGTGTTCATTTTTCTATGAGTATTTGGGCAATGATGAAAGTTTTGAGCTCTATTATATCACTATAGAAAATACATATGTTGAACTTGAACCTATAGATCCCTTATATATTATGTTTTGAGATTGCATGTGGGGGAAACCTTTACTCATGAAGAAACTCTATTTGGAAACATATCATTGGCCTAGGGATTTCTAAATAAGCTCTCATTTCCCTTTTATCAATTAGAATTTATCATTTCTACTTTAAAGTAATTTATCACAACATGGTGTTTATCAATTTCTTTAAAGTGGGGGCATACATTGGCATTATTTCATTTTGGCATTCCCACCTCCTAAGATGAGTTAATTTTTTAATTTGAAATTTTTGCCTTCAATTTTGTTCATGGGAGTTGGACTTAGTGTAGCATTCACGTATCACATTAACCATTTTGTTGCACCTTATCAAATTTATCAAGGAGTATAAATTTCGGTATGGTTGATGTATGGGAACACACCTATAGACTTGGTGCATACATCCCATTTGTCACCTTTCTTTGGGTACACACCTTATAGACCTGGTGTGTGTTTCTCATTTTGTCTTTGGGGCTCACCTAGTGTATACTAGACTGCACTAGCCCTTGTGAGAATATTTCATGGATGTGGCATAACACAACTTGATATTCCATCCTTTTATCCTTTTCTTTTTTGCATTGGCTTTGACATTGTATGGTTGTGAATCTTTTATTGTTGCATATATCTCACATACATGTGTGCCCTTTTTGCTTACATTGATTTTTTAGGGGATCTTTGATCTTGGGGGATTGATCATCCTCGTTGATCTTTCTCATCCTATCTCACTAACATTTGTGCACTTGGACCCCACTTGACATATATTTATCTAATTTAGTGTGATTTTGAGTATAAGTTCATACTCTCACTAAAGTGGGGACTAAATATAGTGTAGGAAATTATATACCTTTACAATTTCACACTATTTTTGAGTCCCTTAATTTATTGGACTTAATTAAGCTGATAGTTTTCCAAATTATCCATTCCAAATCCTTATTTTTCCCTTTTTTAAAAGGAGAACTCACATTTAATTAATTCATTTAATAATTAAATCACCATGAAATATGAGTATACTAGACTTATAGGCCAAGACCCATGGGAAAATGGGTCCCATTTAAGTGCCAAGACCCATTTTAAAACATATTTTTGGCGGCATTTTAATGATTCAAATTTAATTTGAAATTGTCAGCTTTTGGAATCTAATTTTCAGGAAATTAGATAAACACCTATAAATTCATAATATTTTTATCATTTCAAATCTAACATCCATGATGTAATGCCCCGCCAAGTAACCTTAAAGGAAGTTGCAATTAACATCATAAGCGAACCAATTTTTTTTTTATAAAGTGCATTTAACATACACCTTCACTTACTAATTAACAACAACCTCTAAGGCTACAAGGTTAGGATTACTTAAACCCACACGTACATATTACATATAACCATAGCCTTATGAACTTTATGAAATCACCATCATACATCATAAGAATATCACATAACATAATAAGATAATCAACCGAGATACAATCTCATAAACATTATCTTCAAACCAATAGTTACATCACTCATTCCCAGAATGAGGCAATAGTACAAATGATTACAATTACAAAATTCCACCTCATAAACATAAGAGGGATAAAATAACTTATACAAGTTAAAATATTACAATGCAAGATAATACAACAAGAACCGCGAGCTGTCCATCTGGATGTCTCGCCACCAAGTACTGAAGATCGATGGGGACCCAACGGTTTTGGTGCATGTTCCACCCAACCAATGTGGTACCCGAAGGCCCACCCCCCATGCTAGGAGATAGTAAAAAAGTAACATGGACAAAGATCTACTATCTCTAACCAAAGGCAGACTCATACTGACTCATACTGTTATAACCAACCAAATGAATTAACAAGTACAACACATTCACCATACAAGTATGAATCAAGTACAATACAAATACAAATCAAGTACAATACAAGTACAAATAAAATACCATACATGTACACATCAAGTACAATGCAAGTACAACTCCAACATCACTGACATAGGTCACATTGCTTCCAGACATAAAATAGATCAAGTATGCTCACAAAACCATACATATAAAACAATTAACAACAGTTGTCATAGATAGAGTGTCATCGCAAGGTTTGTCATGAGATCTCCTCTGGGCATTCTTCATAGGCTCTGGCACAAGTAATCCTGGTGGCCTCAACCGAATCCCGGCACTCATACTCACTCATGCGGAATCAACTACCTCTCGCAAGAGCAAGATAGTTGATCTTGCCATTCCAGGCCTTCTCACTCATCCCAAGTCTAAACAAGCCCTTGTGTCTATGAGTGAGGATTAAATTATCTTGATTAGTGTGAACTGCATCCTAATCATCTAAGTACATTAATTTAATTATCACTTGATTAACTCACTTTTGAAGGTTACCCGGTTTACCACTTTGGGCTCCGGCCCCTAACAAAAGCCACTCTTCTAATGGACAACACACACCCAAACAATCCACCAAGGAAACCACAAGTGCATACCAACTAAGCATCATAATCCACTCCAACACAAGGAGGATACAAATAATAAAAACTCACTCCAAACATCTTGGAGGCAATAACACATAGTCCACTCCTTTCACAGGAGGTACAAAATATCTCACTCCAAACATCTTGGAGGTAACAACACATAGTCCACTCCTTTCACAGGAGGTACAAAAGATCTCACTCCAAACATCTTGGAGGTAACAACACATAGTCCACTCCTTTCACAGGAGGCAACAAGATGAAACCACATAACAAGGTCACTCCATACAAGGAGACACGGATCCCATAATCCGCTCCTAAACCAAGGAGATGCAAACATCCCCGTTCATGAAAATTGAGGTAAAACTGAAAAGACGCCATGCACTACCCAAGGGAAAACAACTGGATGGCATAAAGATTCAACAACCCTTATCCTCTAAGTTCTTCTGGAAGACTTATAATTTAGAACTAACACTAAATCCCAAAACCAACAATGCAACTTGACGACATAGCAACAAAAACATTCAAGTCATCAATCAAATCTAATATTTGGATTTCCTAAATCCATACTCATTCAATAGGTAGTGTTGACAAAGTCAAAGACATGATAAGTAGATCATCTAAAATAATCATAACCCCTATTTCCCTTTTCATTATTGGAAATCTAAAACAATTAAACTTACTTCCCTTTACTGAATACAAAGAATTAAATCCTTTAAGATAAACATGAGGAAGATACTACTTTTGGATATACTAAATCCATATCTCTTTCATAATCCATTCATAATGATTCAATTAATCTAAAAAGAAATTAATAAATAACATAATTGATTGCCTCATCAATAAAACAACTTCTTAATTTACTTTTAAATCGACACAAATCCATGCAAGTAAACTTTTTTCATTTCCTAACCAAATCTTACATCTCATTCAACTTTCTATTTAAAACATTCAATCACTTTAATATAATAACATATTGTTTCTCTATCCATTTTCCATATACACTAATCAATCCATTTTAAAATCTCTATTCAATAATACATTGCATGCATCTCATTAAAAACGAAATACAATAATGAATTTACCCTTAACATATTTTACATGCTCCATATTATATATACACCAAACATGTATATTAATAAACTCAATTATATAGATTCTTTAATATTCCAATCATAACGATTAATTTGTTCTATGGAAATAAAACATAATAACTATTTGCCTTTTTCAATAGAGATAGTTCCTAAATTTACTTCTAATGCAACCTAACACTATTGCAAACAATCTTTTCTAATTTTCTATCCGGAGTCTATGTCTCATCAACCATCCATTTAAAAACATGCAATTTCATCAATGTATAAAAATATCTTTTGGCTTGTCTATTTGGCCACGCATTCATATTGTTTCTAATTAAATCTCATTAAATAAAACAAACATTTAAATATAAATATTTCAATAATTCTTCAATATATTTAAATATCCTTTTCCTTATCAATTTTGACCATACATTCAAAACTTATCATTTAAATTCTTCATGCAAAGCTAAATTACACGCACTCAAATAAAACAAGGTAAATACTGATTGAAAATACTCATGGATATACATATACATTTCAATATATTTTCTTCAATCATATTAACAAAATAAATATTTTCTTTTAAATCAAGTAATTACTTCTATTAAAAAATATCTTTCTCTATACATTTTCTACACATACTAATTATTTCTTTTAGAACACTAATAATACCCAATTTGCAAACAATAGAATAAAATAAGATAAAATATTATTTATTCTCTCAAATGGATATATACCTTCACTATATATATACTAAATATAAATTAATATATTTAAATATATTTAATCATTAACATATCTTCTATCCTTTGCAGAATATCAAATTGATTAATTCAAAATAAAATATCCTTTATCATCAATATTCCAAAATATAAATATATTTTTCCAATTAAATCAAATTAATAATTGGACCTTTTACATATGGATTTAAATTCCACAATTAAATTTTAAATTATGCATTATCTAAATCAAATATTTAACTCCTTCAATTAAACTTTAACATGCCATTTTAAAATAAACAATAATTTTCCCATATGTTTATAATTTTAATTCCACTAATCTAATATACAAATTTTATTTAAAATAATATAAATAAATATAATACTTTAGTATTATAAATTATAATATAAAATATTATTAAATAATATTTTAATATTATAATAACAATACATAAAATATTAATATTTTATTTTCAGAACAGCCATGGGAAAATAATTTAACAGCAGTCTCATGTTTCAAGCATAACTCAAAAACTACGATCTGGGTATTTGAGATTTTTGGACAAGGGTTAGAAAATTTCAAAATGAAAAAAACCCTTTAAATTTCTTGAAAACCTAGTTTGTGGAAGTAAAGTTATAGGTGGCGCAATCAGATCATTTTACATGAAAATATAACTATACTGCAGATTTTAAAATCCGATTTTTAATAATAACAGAGGGTTTCATTTTCTACAAACATTCAAAATGCATTGTTCAATCTCTATGTTTGATTTCAATAACAACAAAATTGATTTCCCCAAATAATTTTAAATTCAACTAAGGTTTTCACAATTTTCACTCAAGAATTTTCACAAGCAAAGGCTGTAACTTTGTTTAATTCTTTTCTTCTAATATCAAATTTATTTTCTAAAACAGATTTAACAAATAAATCTTTAATCACTACTATTTAAAAAAAACAATCAAGAACAATAAAATACAAAGAGGAAAACCTGGTACAAGAAGCTACAGGAAGAGATGAATTTCTGATGCAAGCCTCCTCCAAAGATTTCCTGAATTTTCTTCAATCCTCCAATGAATCCAATCCAAAACCAAACAAATGCAAACAATCTTTCCTTCAATCAATTCTACAATCAAACTTTTTTCAAACCCCTGTACAAATTTTCCAAAATTTTTTTCCTGCTGTAAAAATGTATTTTTCTAAAAATTCCCTTGCCCTAAAATTAAAACATGTATTCTTATAAATCAAAAATACCTAATTCAACCATAATTCACATTACATGCAAATTAGATATTTCAATTTCAATTTCAATTTCAATATTTACAACCCTAATTCACATTACATGCAAATTAGATATTTCAATTTCAATTTCAATTTTTCAATTTCGATTTCACTTTCAATTTCAATTTTAATTTCAATTTCAATTTCACTTTTCAAAACCCACTTTCAATTTAAAATGAAATTTCAAATAATAAATTAATTTCCAAAGTTGCAACCAATTTCCCAAATAAACATTTAATTACAATTTCTAATTTAATTCTCACACGTTGGAATTAAATTCCAAAATTAATTCTAATCCTTTTATTTCCTTTCATTCTCTTAAATCACATTTAATTAATTAATTTAATTATTTATTAACTAAATTCAACCCCATTGGATTAAATTTAATTAATTAAATAAACTAAATATAATTAATTAATTTAAGTATAAACTTTTATCCACATTGCATTATTTAAATTAAATAACCATCAACATGATTTAAATGCAATTATTCTAAATAGCTATTTCCAACTCAAGAATGCTTCAGAATTAAATAACATCGAGCAAGACAGACAATGACTCGACACATACAACTGACGACACACTAAGGCTAGGGTATAGACTTGACACATGTTACCTAGCTACTATCTCTCATTCAACTTAACCGTTGGATCGACACGCTCAAACCTGTGAAACCAGGTGGAGTCGATGTCATGTACCTACAATCCTGCAACCAAGTAAACAACATCATACAATATATCCAGCATATAATACACACCGTGAAGAAGGAATTACGGATTCGCAGGGCGCTCGCAACCGAGTGATGCGAACTCGTCCTCTTCACCAATACACTCATCGAAACTGACACTTTCATCATAATCCAGTAATCTCATAATAACATCTCATGTTAACTCTACAACATCATTAATCCATAATGCAAGGGAAACAATAATCAGATAACTGCATCTCACAATAATAGTTGTCACTCAATAGTAGCGATCAAAACATCATAACAAAATGTATCCAATATCAAAGTAATTGCAACCAAACATAGCATAAAACAACTTGAACAAGAATCAAAACGGAGGGGTATTACACATGATCTAGCATTAAGGAAAATTTCAAGAGAAAATTTATTAGTTATTTGTTATAGCAATCAAGATCATAACATCATGTTCAAGTCTATGTGTATTCATGTCATCTTGTAAAGGATAATGTGCATTTTTTATCCTAAAGCATCCAAGCATTTCAAGTATCCAAACTATCAAGAAAAGCAATATCAATTTCCTTGGAGTGATGTGTTTGACTTCAGTCCTTTAAGGGAAGCCATTGAAGGGTGGTGAGTTGTAGCAAGCATTGTTTATTCATCATTTCCTTCTCCTTTTGATTATATTTATATCAACCTGTTTAATTAGAAAAATTGGGGTTCTACCAAGGAAAATCCCCATACAAACAAAACATTTTTTCCTCTTTGTGTATGTGCAGATCATAGTTTGATGAAGAATTGAAGAGATCTTGAAGGAACAATTTTTGCATTGTTGCATAAGTTTTCATCAATATTGTTGTCAAGATATGAAACCTACGTTGTAGAATTTATTTTTGACTTTCAAATTGTGGGACCTATGTCAAACTGAAGCTAAGATCTAGCATCATAGGATTGTCAAAAGTTATTTTGGAGCCCTAAACTAAGACCCATTCACCCAAGGGCTAATGAGTCTCTTTGCACTCCTTAAAACAAGTTTTTGGTGACAAGTACATGTGTTCAAGCCTTTCTCAGATCTTCCTACAAATTTTTATAATAGTCTATATTTTGAACCATTTGAATTTTAACCATTAGGTTTTATTGTTCATTTAGCTTGAGCATTTCAAATATGTCCTATTATACTATGGACTAAGATCTAGGTCTGATCGACTCACCATTGAGGTTGAAAGTCAATCTTTACACCTTGTGATCTCTTTCCTAATGAAATCCATGGGAAAATGCACCTATTAAGATCCCTAAGGTTCTGTGAATATACATAATCATAAAACTTGTGGGGATCTCTTTTCCCACCATTTCAATAAGTTTTAAAACCTATCATCTAAATATTTACTTGTAGGTAGTTTATTAATATCTATGGCTGCTAGAAATATTATAGTCTTATTTAATCTAATTTATTCATTAGAAATTATGATCACCATATCTACATTCAATGAATTTAATATTTTCTTAAGCACAGACAAGGAATCCTTAACTGTCCATCCTTCTTCTTTAAATCGTTCATTGGATCCACTATCACAACATCTAATGAGTTTTGTGGAGGTCGGGATAACCATTACACTAGCATTAGTGATGATTTCCTTGAAGGTTTTCTTTGAAATGCAAATTCCAAAAGCATCTGGATTATGATTGCCAAAATTCCTAAGGGAAATATCAAGTGGATCACCCTCAACCGAGACATCAAACTCCACTAAGGCTAGTACCTTCTTTTTAATTGCAATTAACACTTATAAATTAAATACACATCATCTTGCAATCTTTGGACTAGTAGAACATAACCATGAGAACATAAATACAAGAAATAAAGCAAGATAAAAAATAAAATCAAGGAAAGTGAGAGCAATCCGAGGAAGAATAATCAAAACCTAATTACGTAGGGCCATCTTGAAGCCTAAAATCATGCTGCCTTGAATACTCTGCCAACCTTCTCCCCAATCTAAATCACGTTTCTTCGTCGTACCATTGTATTTTTAATAAAATAAAATAAGGGCTTATTTTGAATTGGGTTCAAAACCCACTTATTTTGGCATGAAATTATTCTAATGTGTTGGTGACATTGTATAGCAAAGGGTAGGTGGATGTGTTTGTCAAAATTGACGTATGCTTACTCCACCTATTATTGATTCTTTATCGCCAATCTACTCGCATCGAAATTGAAGTTATTGGTAAAGAGCATCGACGAGTTGGTCCCTCATCTTGCACCTCACACATTGATACCACATTTTTGTCAAAATTACAATCACCCATATTATGGTCCTACTTGCACATCCAATTAGGGATATATACTCGATGATCAATATTTATTAGCTACACTATATGATCCCCCTATAGAGGCATGACATATTTTAATAAGATGTACATATTAAAATTAATAAATAGCTCAATCTCTTATAAAATATCAATTTTTAATTTCTAAATAATTAATTATATATTGTGAACTATTTCGTGTAGATGAATAACTCAAAAGACATTTAGAATAGACAATTAAATTTTCATTAATCTTAATTTTAATTTATAATTATAATTTTGTGAGTCAAAATTGTAATTTCATGTCCTAATTGCAATTTGACATCTTGAAAATTGTCATTAAATATTAAAATAATAATTAAAATTTTTAATTACAGTTTTAAGATAAAATTAGGAATGAACTAGTTTAATAATGATTTTCATAATTATATACATTTCCAAATTTTAACACTTTCCTTTTATGTATTAGAAAAATATGAATTACAATTAAATCTACCACACCTAGAGGTTTTATGTATTCATTTTAATAACTTATAAGGCTCGCAAAGTCTTCCACTTTCCCATATATTTCAAATATCCACCCAAATTAATTTATATTGGCCTTTATAATATATGTTTAAAAACTAAATTTCCCTTAGGATTATTTAGACTCATCTAGCCACATAAAATGTATTTTTCAATAAAACTAAAGTTTGAAAATATTTTTATGATGCCTTACTCAATACATGTATCTAATTAAAATAGCCTTAATGTTAGCATGAGTGAAGTCTCATGCATAATTATTTTTATAGTTACCCTCTCTATGCCTACTATGTGTAATTCATCAAAAATAAAATTGATAGCCTATATAAATATTTAGGTATATTTTTAAACTTGAGAAATCCAATGATAGGTATAATAAGTTTCATGTTTAAGTCTATCACTATGGCATGCCACCATTTTATTATTGTAAGGATACCATGTAATATTAAGTAATGGATAAATTTGATAGTCTCTTATACCTATCATCCCAATAATATGTATAACTTGGGAAATTTAAATAAATTCAAATAAAAATATATGTTTGAATAAAAATTACATTTCTTTAACAATTTAATAATTTTTTTAGGTAGGGTATTTTGAAGGTAAATTAGATTATCTAAAATGTATTTATGAACAAATTCCTAGCATAATAAGATAGATAAATACAAAATAAGAAATAACTAATATCATCTTCAAAAACCTCAATTTATTAGAGATTGTCACATTTAGTCATTTAAACCAAAACCATATGATAGGGATGTAGATATATCCTAAGGAATGATCTGACTAGAATAAATATGACTTATCTCAAAGTTCTCTAATCCTACTTTAATTCAACCCTTTTATAAATAATATAATCTTATACATGTGGGTAATGTTTGAATCTATTTAAAATATGAAAGGATCAAAGATTTAATATCTTATATTATCCTTTTTTATTTATGTATATTTTCTCCATTGTATTTTGATATTTTCTAACATATTGTGAGACACATTTATTATAAGAATGTAGTTTTATGTCATTTTAAAGTGGGGGATAGAAAGGCAATTTTCTTTGAGCATGTTTATCTAGTTTTTATCTATATGTCTTAGTCATTTTCCTAGTTTGGGTAATGCTACTTTAGAATTTATCTTTGTAATTTGTGTTTTGTCATAAATTCATGTATTAGAAATGATGCAAGAGGGTACTCCCCTACATAGCCACTCAGATGCAAAGGAAAAATGGAACTCATAGCACAACCCCATGACTCAATTTAACAAAAAAATATTAATTTTATTAATTCAATAACAAACATTACATTACAATTGATGGCCTTCATGGTCACATCCTTCACATATTTTCCTACTCCTCTATTCCCTCGAGCTCTTAGTTTATTCTCAGATCTCCCTTGTCTGTCCCTCTTCCTCCTCACTCTATTCTCTCCACCAAATCCAAGCTTATATGACGATTGGAATTCCATTATTCTATTTAAATTCACATTGATCTTGGAGAAGATCTACAACTAACATATCATATTGTATTCATGTCACACCTACTAGTAATGACCATAGGGTAGTGGTTGCATTTAAATACCACGCCAAGCATTGAATGCAATACCACAGATGGTTCAAATCTTGATCACAGGGTAGTAGTCCCTACATGACCATGGACCTTAAGACTCCCTACTATAGGATCGTGAGGCCCTGCACTACCATGGTCCTTCCAATTGAATAATGTGGGGTAGCGGTGCCTAGTGCTTGAATAACCATCCAAGATTAACCTGCAATCCCATAGGTAACTATTATTCTGATTATGGGGTAGTCATTAAGGGATGAATGAACACAATACACCCCACTATCCCGCTAAGTACAAACCAGACACCTGTGGGGGTGTAGGTAGTCACCTTTTGACCCAAGATGAAAATTAGTTATCACCATTGCTAACAAAGGTTGATCCTTTCCGTTTTGGTTGATGTATGTGTTGAGAGAGGCCAAAGTAGAGCTAAAGAAAACCAAAACTATAACGACCAATTGAAAATCTTCTTAGGTGATGAGGATTGCCTATTCTCCCAGGATACTCCTACATCAAACACACCAAGTAGAAATATTGTGAGCATATGCTCACAATGGTGGAGTTGAGTGATAGAACCACTCTTTAAGATTTTAAAAAATTTATAGCATACTTCATCACTATACCAGGTGCTGATTTCTTTTGCCTTTTCTAGCTCTGTGTCGGAACACACACCACCTCTCTCCAAAAACATCACAACTTCCTCCTTTTTCCCCTCGTGGAATCATGTCCACCAAAGCCCAACCTACTCCACCAAACACTTTCCACACTTCTTGTTGGCAACACAAGGGCAACCAACTAAGAGGAAGGTGGGTGAATCAGTGGTCTCAAAAATTATAATTATGAAACTTATTCTCATATTTGATAATTAAACATGAAAGAAAAAACCATCACCATATAAGAAACACACATAACACCAAGATTTTTGTGTGGAAACCATGTTAGGGGAAAGACCATGATGGAGGTTAATCTACAAGTTTATACTCTGTTAAAAGTATACTAAATGGGGAATGCACATGCATTCAGGCACACTACCTAGAGCTCACTACTCAAATACAAAAAGGATTACTACCCAAAGGAAGACACACTATCTTACAGTCGCATTCAGATTACATCCATCTGATAGATTTTGTACTGAGAAGATAACATCTACTAATGCCTGATTATAGTTCTGGTTAAGCACGTGAACACTCTTTCTTCTACTCACTCTTCTGCACACTTTACCTTTTCCTTCGAAAGATCTAAAATTTATTCACACATAGCACTCACACTTCACACATCTCACATCTCTCAAATGATGTAAACAATTAGTTATATATATATGCATCTAAGGATAACATCAACTACACGTCAACCCAATAAAATATTAAATGTGTACAAACTGTCAACCCAAATTAATAAACAATTGTCAATGTGAATCAATCAATTCTAGCCAAAACATAGTAGGGACCCAAAAAAACATGAAAAAACATAAAAAAATTAGCCTTGAAGATCCACAACATGCTACAATCACCCTATCGGACATGAACATGAAAAACATGAACACATAGAAGAAAATCATCAATCGTGAGCACAACGATCGATATGAACCAACAAAATAGATAGATCATGATATAGAAACATCCACAAGCATCATGAATCACCTCAGAAGAATTTCCAACAACTCAGATTACCAAAATCACATCATCTTCTTTCAGGAACACCAACTAAAGCAACAGAACAACTATTAGAATACATATACTCATAACTTGATCAAATCTTCATGTGAACCTCTAAAAATTTTGGTGGATAAACTAGATATACATTTCAAAAAACCCTTTAATCCACAATTTCTCACCATCAATATACTAGACTATCCATCATACTAAACTTCACTACTTCATTGACAACCTTTAACATATTGTATTACAATTTTCTCAATATCCTCAACATATACAACTTTAAAGACATTAATTCCAATAGTGTTGACATAATGAAAACCACATATCATCAATATCCAAGAATCTCCCCCTTTTTCATTGATGGCAACACATGATGTGAAAAATGTCATCAACGATACTTTCTCTTAACACTTTCTCCCCCTTTGATTTTGACTCTTTTCTTTCATAAATTTTCACATGACTCTTCTCCCCCTTTAACATCAATGAAAAAAGTACACATTATCTTTCTCCACACAAGCTTTGAACCACATATCTGAACATCTAAATACTCCCTATGAGTAGCAGCCACCACAACATCAATCTAAATCTCAAGATATGACTATGAAATGCACATACTGATGCAAGTCAATGCATCTTTAATTATGATTAGGAGGGGTAATCACCCCTATGTTCCCTCTGAGATACTCAAAAGTATCCTTAGGGAAGGGCTTGGTAAAGATATTTGCAATCTATTCCTTAGTAGGCACATACTCCAGTCTGACTTCCTTTTCACTAACCTTGTCTCTCAAAAAGTGAAACTTGATAGATATATGCTTGGTTTTTGAATGCAACACCAGATTCTTGGAAATTTTAATAGCACTTGAATTATCACAAAATATGGCCATAGGTTCATCATACACAACTGATATCTTTCAACATCTTTTTATCCACAATAGTTGAGTACAATTGTTAGCAACAACATTGTATTCTACCTCTGCAGTAGATAAAGATATGACATTATGCTTTTTACTTAACCATGAAATCAACTTATTTCCTGAGAAAAATTCACCACCACTAGTACTCTTCCTCTCATCCACATCTCTTTCCCAATCAACATTAGTAAAAGCACTCAAAGAAAGGTCATCCTCTTTAGGATACCACAGGCTAAAATCAACTATTCCTTTCAAGTACCTAAAAATCCTCTTCATAGCTATCACATGAGATTCCTTAGGATAAACTTGAAATCTTACAACAATGCATACAACATTCATGCTATCAATTTTAGTTTGAGTCAAATACAACAATCCACCAATCATGGATCTATATCTAGTCTGATTTGTCTTTGGAGAATCATCATTTTGAGTCAAATTAAATCCAATCACCATAGGTGTACCAATTGGCTTTGAATCTTCCATACCAAACTTCTTTAGCAGGGCTTTCACATACTTGGACTGAGATATAAAAATCCCTTTATCTAACTAAGTAATTTCATTTCTCCAATCATAGACATTTCAAACTCACTCTGCATCTCATCAGAAAACTTCATGCACAAACTGTCATCTCCTCCAAAAATGATATTGTCAACAAAGAATTCAACAATAAATTTTTTATCATGATCAATCTTGAAATTCAAATTATTATCAGCAATGCCTTTGTTAAATCCAAGCTTCAACAAATACTTGTCCAATCTAGCATACCATGCTCTTAGGGCATGCTTAAGTCCATACAATGCTTTCCTCATTCAACAAACCATATCTCCCTAATCAGTCAATTGAAATCCATCAGGTTTCTCAATATACACTTCTTCATCCAGTTCACCATTTAGAAATGCTAACTTGACATCCATCTGATAAACCTTGAAGTTTTTGTAAGCAACATAAGCAATAAATAGTCTCACAACTTCAATTCTAGCAACATGAGAAATTGTTTCTTCAAAGTCAATTCCTTCCATTTGAGAGTATCCTTTACACACCTGTCTTACTTTGTTTCTAACAACTTCACCTTGCTCACTCAATTTATTCTGAAAGACCCATTTAGTTCCAATTACATTTTTGTACTTAGGTCTAGGAACAAGAGTCTAGGTATCGTTCTTCTCAATTTGTAGTAGTTATTCTTTCATTGCTTCCATCCAATGTTCATCTTTGCATGCTTCATTGACACTATTAGGCCTAGTATTCGAAATCAAACAATACTCTTCTGTAATTCTTCTCCTAGTCCAAACACCTTTGTTCTTATCACCTATAATCTGATCTTCTGAATGATTTAGTCCTACATACCTTGGATTCTTAGGTTGTTCTTGAATTTCAGGCTCTTGTGATCTTGCTTCTACACTTTCACTAGTTTCTTCCTCTTGATTTTCTTGATTCACTGAAATGATTTGAACTTTCTTTCATTTATATGAAATGTCATTCTAATCGTCTGAATCATATCCACAGGTTTTGGATTATCTAAATGTGTCTTCATCAAACTTTACAATTGCACTTTCAACTACTTTCCTCAATATTTTATTGTAGCACCGAGAGGCTTTACTTTTAGTAGAATAACCAAGAAAGATTCCTTCATCACTTCTAGCATCAAACTTTCCTATATCTTCATCTCTTTTGATATAACATTTTCTTCCAAAGATTTTGAAGTATCTAATAGTAGGATTATGACCAATTCATAGCTCAAAATAAGTCTTACCAGTATCACCTTTGACATATACCTGGTTGAGAGTGTAAAATGATATTACTTATAGTATACACCTAAAATTGGTCTGGAGCATCCGATTAATTAAATACAAATTATTTGATTAATTATCCCAATTTCCTCTACTGTTTCAATAAATAAAAATATTTATTTATATAGTTCACGTTCACATTCACATTTAAATTCTTCTAATATCTCATCTTAATTAAATAAACAAAATTAAATACTTTGTTTGATTTAATCATCAAATCCCTATTTTATTCTATCACATCGATCTTAAATTAATTAAATAAAGATTAAAACACTTTATTGATTAATTGCCACATTCTTCTATTTAATTTAATAAACAACTTCTATAGTTAGTTTTATTAAATTATTTATCCCTCTTTTTCTAATTTAAATAAATTAAAATATTTGAATAAAAGCATAAGGAATATTCCATCTATATTTCCTCAAAAATTAATTAGATATCCTATGTCTAAAATATGTCACAATTAATACTTTGAAACTTCACGGGAAGTTTTGGAGACAAATTGGAGACCAATTCCAAAATCTTCTCTCAATCCTCCTCCATTAATCTTTCCTCTTCTCTTGCCTGGTGTTTCCATGGGTAGAGACAATCACCAAAATTCTCTCAATCTCCTCCATCTCTCACCATTCAATCCTCCAAATTGAATCCAAGCCTCTCAATGCCATCCCCGTGCATTTTTATAGCCAGGAAATCTATAAATACAGCCTCATTGAACCAAGAAAAGGATCCAAATAATCTAACTTATGCACTCTTACTCTACAGGAATCCAAGCATCAAGCATTCAACATTCAAGCATCCAAGTTTCATATCATGGTTGTCTCCTATAGTTGCATTTATCTGTTTCATGTCAATTCATGCTAGTTTAGTTTCTTTATCATCTAGTATTATCACATTAAGCTCCATATCATTGCTTTAGCATCCATCTCATTCTTTCAATTGTCATTTTAACAATCATCGTGCACTCAAGATCTGAGAGCCATTTTTATTTAATAAATCTTGGGAGATAGAGAACAATATGACGCTTTCAGTAGATTATTGCTTTGAATTGATTCAATTTGATTTTTCTTTGATATAATGTTGTATTAAGAAGTGTTTTGTGCTTTACACCTAATTCACCACTTACAATTTGGCGCCCACCGTGGGGCATTAACCCCAATTTTACAATTTTTTTTGGAAAGTGTCACGTAGGTTCCCAACGTGTTTTATTTTAGTGCTTTCGTCAAATACTATAGCACTTATGTGGAAAACTATAGTGCTTCCATGCTCTATTTTGGCGCTTTCATGTTACTACAACACATCCGTAAAAAATTTCAGCACTTTCAACTTTAGCGCTTCTGTCAACTGTTTCAACGCATCGGTGATTTAGCGCTTCCATGGCCAAATTCGGCGCTTTGATGTCCTATTTTTGTGCTTTCCTATTTTAGTGCATCAGGTAAGAATTATAGTGCTTCGTTGGACTATTCCAACGCTTTTGTAATTTCAGTCTGGATCCGACGAGGTCACGGCCAAATTTCAATTTTTTCACAGTTGGACTAAAATTTATCAATCCTAGGATAGTCATTTCTTGGTTTCTAAAATATATCAATCCTAGGGTAGCCACTTTTTTTTCTTAAGAGAAAATTTATCAATCCTAGGATAGTCATCACATTTTTACAATACAAGTTAAAAAGAACAAACGTGATTTCTGTGAAGCAACACCTTCACATAGATTAGAAAATTTATTTTTGGGCTTAAAACAGAACAACTTATATGTTGTGCTTGTGGTGATTAGGCTTATAATCTCCCCTTAACTAGGTGACCAAAGCACTGGATTCACTTTTACTTCATGCTATTTACGCTTTATTAAATCCTTTAAAAGGCCTGCCGTAGTGGGAAAAAGTACTCACCCTATGGGAACAACCTAAGTGGGAACACCTAACGCCAAAGATTCCAACCCACTATAATAAAAATGCAAGTTGTTGATGAAAGTCCAACTTGATGGTAGTGAGCAAGATAACCATCCCCAAAATATTTGTTCTAAAGATTGGGAGGTCTCCTAAGGGAGTTTATCAATTGTCACACCGCATGGAAGCCCTATCTACGAACCATAGAGTAGTATCCTGTTGAGTTGGTATCCAAACATTGTCATACTCATGGTGCAAGGGGAGGGAAGAATGTGCCCCCAAGACACTCACCATATAATTTCCAAGGACTATTTGCTCAGAGGATGAGAAATCCAACTCTGAGTACGTGCCTGGAAATGACAAAAACATGGGCACCCTCTAGGGGGTGACACAGCTGTGTGAGTCAACACAATTTTAAGATGTGGGTTGTTGAGTATAACGATGACCTTTTTGACCTTAAGAGTGAGTCTACTTGAAGTTTATTCTTTGTCAAAAACTAGTGGAAATCAAGAAGGATCATGTTTGATTCTTAAGCATACACTTGTTGTTTAGACTCTACGTCTTAAAGAAACAACTGTTTTACAAATGCTTCTTGTGTTTTCAAAAAATTAATTTAGATGAGATCATCCTAAAAAACATAAAGAAAACAAGAAAACATAAATCCCTTGTTAGACAGTTAACATCAAAATTTTGATTTTTATCAGAACATAAAATTTCCTATATCAAAACAAAATCGGACTTTACAATTGAATTTTTTCAAATAAAACTGAGATCTACCATCCAAAAGTGTCTCAATCAAACACATTTGATTAGTAAGTTAAGTTTTAGGATTAGTCATCCTAAATCAAAGAAACGAAACCCTATAATAAAACTTATCAACTTAGTCTAATCAATGGAATCTATCATTCTATTTGACTTAAGTTAATATCCTTGACACTATACCAAACTAAGATCAAAATTTTATTGAAAACAATTCCATTCATATGTCTATTTTAACAAGGTCACGAAGACTAAAAATCCAAAGAACAAGAAATTGAAACTCAAACCACCATGGCCAAAATAGATGAGGATCAACTGAATGCTCTAGCTCATCAAATGAAAAACCTTCAACAACAAATTTGGGATGTGCAAAGGGAAAGAACCACATAGAGATATTTGTTTCTAGATATTTTTGCTTATTCCTCTGACAAAAATCTTGACATGACACCCTCTCCACCAACAACTACATCATCCAAGTTCGATGTCTTTGAATTTTTACAAAAGATCCATCAGACCAAATCTAAGTCCTCAAACACAAATTATATTGAGCAATCCTATCATGTCATGCAATTATCTCTATCCACAATAAGCCAAAATAAACCTCAAGATTCTTTCACTCAAATTAGCAATTCCACCCAATCATCCTCTTCTATCATATCTTTAGCATCCAATGATTCATGTCAATCTCTCAATCCAAAGCATGCTAGCATAGAATCTTCTACACATCAAGATCAAAATATTCTTTCCACTCCATTCAATAATATCAACATTCCACAAATTCTTCCAATCTTTGATCAAGATCCCATTTCTCAAGAATCTTATGACGAACCCCTCCTTTCACTTTTCATCCAAAATAAATCCCTTCCATCTCAAGAGACAAGTATCCTTCTAGGTTCTTCTTTCACATCATCTAATCTATCCATACCATCTCATGATTCCATTACATCAAAAGAGAATTATAGTTATTTCATCCTATCTAATGATGTCTTACTAATTGATGATCAAGACATGCTTTCTACATAATCTCATGTTTCCCTTCCTCATCAAGGTCAAGATATGCTTCCATTCAAGGACACCCTTTCATCCCATGAATATGTTTATTCTTCTCATGATCAAGATATTCCTTTCATACCACTTCATAATTATTTTCTAAGTCAAGATCAAAACACCCCATCATCCCCATGTCAAGATCCTATCACACCTATTCAAGCTATCCATGAACCCCACACCTATAAATTGGGATCCTCCACCTTTATCCATTCTGGTTTACTTCCAACACCTATCCTCTCATCCATATCATATCCTCCCCAAAATGGACTCATATCTTGTTTCAAAAACAATACATATCTCATTGGTAAACAAATGTGTCAAAGTATGAATTACAAAGGAAAAGGATTAGGTCTTCATGAACAAGGTATCCTAGAACCCCTTTTTGTTCAAAGAAACCCATATCACCACAGCCTTGGTTATAAACCTAAGTGTCTTAGTTCATCAAACCTACCATCTATCTTAGGTCCTCATCCTAATCCTCCAAACATACCATCTATTCTAGGTCCTCATCCTAGTCAATCAAACCTTCCCTCTATCCTAGGTCCGTATCCTATTTCTCAAGAACAACAAAGGCACACATCCTTGATGCCCTTTCAAAATTCTACCCACATTAATTCCTCCATAATACCTCCATATCATTCATCTCAATCCACCCTTCCCATTGCTCTTGGAAGAAATTTTGGTGCCAAATATCAAAAGCTTCTATATCAAAATCCACATGTATCAAAGGATCAACATGTCTCCTTGAAGAGACATGCAAAAATAAAAGAAAAATTGATCCAAAATCAAAAGAAATTTTCAAAAGGCCACAAAGGCCCATCAAAGAAAAAATCTCAAAGACCACAAAGGTCCATAAATCAGAAGAAAATTTTAAAAGGCCACAAAGGCCCATCAAAGAAAAAAGGAAATTTTCAAAAACCACAAAGGTCAATAAATCAAAAATAAAAATGTGAAAGGCCACAAAGGCCCACAAAGCAAAAATCAAAATCAAATGTCATCTGGATTCCTAAAAGTCTCATAGAAGCAATAAAATCTAAATTGGCATCCAAATTTTCTAATCCAGAAGCTTCCTCCAATTTTCCTTCTAATAACCTATCACCTTCCAAATCCATTTTTCCTCCATCACTCTGCCACCCATCGAGATGTGTGCCAATGTTGATCTTTCCATCCTTTTCATCTATCCATCAACATGTCTTCTAACCTCCTATCCATTATCCGACATTCATCCCCCATCATTCTCCTTTAATCCAAACCTTTGCATAAGTCCTTAGATTCTTCCATCATATCATTAATTTGCCAACATTTAGGAATCTAATTCCCATTGGCATGGTTTATTAGAGGGGTATTTTGTTGTGAAACTTGATGTTGAAGCCTATCATCCATATCCTATATTCCATATTCTTCTTGCACTCTACACTTGGGATAATTTTCATCCATCTTATCATTCATGGTCATTATCCTTTCTATGCTCATTCCTTACATTTCCACCATTGATTTTGACAAGGTTAAGGATCTTCTTGAACATCATTTATCTTATCCTATATGCTTTATCCATATCTTCCATACCATATCTTTCATCTTATCCATATCCATCATTCTTACTAAATACATCCTTTCTTCCTTTCCTTGGTCTTGATGAGGAATAGGGGAAAAACACTTGGACCTTGTGTTTGTATCTTATCCATATGATATTGATCATACCATTCATTATTTTTTCCTCGCTTTCTTCCATTCCATATCTTCTAGCGTATCAAAATACATGTAATCATATCCCTTTTCAACCTTGAATCTTATCATAGAAATCATATTTAAGCCTAGCTACAAAACATTATCCAATCCTCATATCTTTTGTCAATCAATCATCAACAATCATCAATCTTATCATCATCATGTCTTATGGAATCAATCATTCCTGGCATCTTAATCAATCATACCATTATCATCTTTCGACAAGAGATATGTTGCTTGTGTGACATGTTTTGTAGTGAAACTTTCATTTTGATCTATCAATTATCAATGGTTGCATTTACCCCTATTGTGGGGTATCTTGTTCCTTCAATCAGGCATATCATCTCATTTCATCTTAAAATATCCTGAAAAATACAAAAAAATCATAAAATTTGAAAAAAGGTGCAATAAAATCTCAAGTACATATCATTACAATGTGGTCATGTCTCACCCTAGCTTGGGGGCAAAATCCTGAAATCATTGGGGGCAATAAACATCAAGCTTAACAAAATGGACAAACATAAAGGAAACAAATGCAACAAAAACAATGATTGATGTGAAAACATCAATCACCATTAGAACACTTTGAACATCCATATCAAATCAAAATCCAAAAACATTGCAAAAATTAGTCAAAAATCCAAAACCATGTCAAAAATTCAATCAAAAATCACAAAATCAGGATGGATGATCTAATCTGAATAATGATTGAAATACTTTAAGCAAAGGTTGAACATGTTGCATTTTGATCATTGTTATCATTTCTTTGGAGCAACTCGATGATGTATTGGACTAGAGAAGCAAGCAAGGAGAATGGTATTTTATTTGTCTGTTGTTTGTGAATTAATCAAAATTATTGTGTGAATTATCACGGGAAGTGCTCTACGAAGTATCATGGATGACATTCCAATTCACATAGGAAAATTATTGATTCTTGTCTATTTATGCAAGAAATGCTCAAGTCATCTCAATTTAATTATACCTCGATTCTTGTGCTCGCTTGCAACATCAAAAATCATGAAAGTAGTACTCAATTTGTCATTGGTCTAACATATACCATTCATGCTTGTACTCATTTTCAATATTTTTAAAGCTCTATGATGATACAAAGCACAAAAGTACTGTTAAAATGACAATAGTTTGCATATAGTTGCATGATAAAATTAGACTACATTAATATTAGTTTTGCATCTGCATTATAGATTTTTCACATTGATTAATGATATCTATATTAGCCTATGCTAGATACAAAATCATGTCCCACATCTTTGGGAAAAACTCTAAAATCTTCCTATAACTAATCAAAAATCAATCAGCCTATCAATCTAATCAGCTCTAGTGAGACTTTGATCAAATCTCATGAGCGACTATCATTGAACCTCGCCTATCATGAGGTCAATCAATCAATCTATCATTGATCCTCCCCTATCATGAGGTCAACCATCAATCTATCATTGATCCTCGCCTATCATGAGGTTAATCAATCTATCATTGATCCTCACCTATCATGAGGTCAATCATCAATCAATCATTGAATCTCACCTATCATGAGATCAATAACCTTCTAATCTATCAGGATCAACAGTCAATATCAAATCAAAGGCTGACACGATCGAAAATCATCAAACACAAGGAGGCAAGGTAGGGAATTTTTTTATCATCTAGTAGAATCAATATTCTATATCAAGAGATAAATTATTTCATCATCAAATCATCATCGAATCATCATAAAATCATCAGAAAATCATAAAAAATTCTAAAATTCTAAAAATCATCAAATCATTAATTTATCTCCCAAGGGGGCATACTATCAACAATCATCTGAAAATCAATATCTAGGGCATGTCTAAGGCATAAAAAATTATTCTTTATCATCGATCCTGGTAGTAGCAGGAAAATTTTCTTCGAAGCAACGCATAAACACATCACTTCGAAGAGGGGCAAACTGTATACACCTAAAATTGGTCTGGAGCATCCGATTGATTAAATACAAATTATTTGATTAATTATCCCAATTTCCTCTACTGTTTGAATAAATAGAAATATTTATTTATATAGTTCATGTTCACATTCACATTTAAATTCTTCTAATATCTCATCATAATTAAATAAACAAGATTAAATACTTTGTTTGATTTAATCATCAAATCCCTATTTTATTCTATCACATCAATCTTAAATTAATTAAATAAAGATTAAAACACTTTATTGATTAATTGCCACATTCTTCTGTTTAATTTAATAAACAACTTCTATAGTTCATTTTATTAAATTATTTATCCCTCTTTTGCTAATTTAAATAAATCAAAATATTTGAATAAAAGCATAAGGAATATTCCATCTATATTTCCTCAAAAATGAATTAGATATCCTATGTCTAAAATATGTCAGAATTAATTCTTTGAAACTTCACGGGAAGTGTTGGAGACAAATTGGAGACCAATTCCAAAATATTCTCTCAATCCTCCTCCATCAATCTTTCCTCTTCTCTTGCCTGGTGTTTTCATGGGTAGAGACAATCACCAAAATTCTCTCAATCTCCTGCATCTCTCACCATTCAATCCTCCAAATTGAATCCAAGCCTCTCAATGCCATCCCTATTCATTTCTACAGCTAGGAAATCTATAAATACAACCTCATTGAACCAAGAAAAGGATCCAGATAATCTAACTTATGCACTCTTACTCTACAGGAATCCAAGCATCAAGCATTCAACATTCAAGCATCCAAGTTTCATATCATGGTTGCCTTCTGTAGCTGCATTTATCTGTTTCATCTCAATTCATGCTAGTTTAGTTTATTTATCATCTAGTATTATCACATTAAGCTCCATATCATTGCTTTAGCATCCATCTCATTCTTTCAATTTTCATTTTAACAATCATAGTGCACTCATGATCTGAGAGTCATTTTGATTTAATAAATCTTGGGAGATAGAGAACAATATGACGCATTCAGTAGATTATTGCTTTGAATTGATTCAATTTGATTTGTCTTTGATATAATGTCATATTAAGAAGTGTTTGTGCTTTAAAACTAATTCACCACTTACACTTACAACTTCTCTCCAGTAGATATGAGGAACATTTCCTTCTAGCATCATAGTCCTAGCAGCTTCTTGAATTTTTTTGTTCTTCCTTTCCACAACTCCATTTTGTTGAGGGGTTCGTGGGGCATAAAATTATCTCTTTATCCCATGCTCTTCACATAAAGAATTAAACTCACCGAAAGAAAATTCACCACCTCTATTTGATCTCAGACATTTAATCTTCAAACTTGTCTTTGTCTCAACCATAGCCTTGAAAATATTGAATTTCTCTAGAGCTTCATTTTTTCCCTTAAGAAAGTAACCCACATCAATCTAGAATAATCATCAATAAGTAACATGAAATACCTTTCTCCTTGTAAAATTATGATTCTAGAAGAACCACACAAGTTAGTATGCACAAGCTTCAATACTTCATTTGAACAAAGTTGTTTACTTCGGAATGAGACTCTAGTTTGCTTCCCTAACTAACATTCCTTGCATATAATATTAATAGGTTTTATCAACTTAGGAAGATCTCTCACTGAGTGGGTATAAATTATCTTGATAATATTGTCAAATTTTACATGACACAATCTCTTATGCCACAACCAAATTTCATCAACTTGAGCAATCATACAACTTTTATTAGCAGTAATTAGGTGAAAAATATTACCTTTTGTTTTTGTACTAGATGCAATCACATTTCTAGAACTCCCCAATATTTTACATTTTCCATCCTTGAATTGAAGATTATATCCCTTGTCAACCATCTGTCTAGCACAAAAGATTATGCTTCAAACCTTCCACATATAAAACATCATCATTATTATTCTCACCATCAAAATAAATGGATCCTTTGCCACAAATTACACCAGTTTTGTCATCACCAAATATTACAACACCACCATCATACTTTTCCAAGCTCACAAATTTACTTTTTTCACCTGTCATGTGATGAGAGCATCCACTATCAATCACCCATTCATCTTTTTCTTCAACTCGGTCAGCTAGAGATTTTTCCACATTCATGCAACTAGTAGATTCAATAGGTACATGATTACTTTCCTTATAGCAATAAATACAAACTCATCCTTACTTACATTTCCTTTATTAGATTCATCATCTGTCACACCTTCATTAATTGAAAAATAACACTTACTCTAGAATCTAGGCTTGTTAGATCTTGTCTTAGGAACTCTTTTAGGACACCTTGAGGAAAAATTTCCTATCTTATTGCAAGAAAAACATTTAAGAGGAAATTTCCCTTTATAATTAACTTCTCCTTTGGCTACCCTCTTGACAAGAAGTGCTTCAAGCTCATCTAGTTTTCTCTCTTCTTCTTCAATCTCTCTCATTTCTTTCTCATAGTAGACATTTTTCTAGAACTTTCTCCTAGATCATATCTTTTCTTATCTTTCCTAGATACAGTATCTTTGAATGTAGATTCTGTCTTAGGAAGAGATTCACCAGACTCACTTAACTCAAAAGAAACAAGCTTAGCAATTGTCATAGTTCAGATCTTCTCAATAGCAACAACTTTGCATTTGTATGTAGTAGGCAAGGATCTGAGTACTTTAGCAACAATCTATGATTCTTCCAATTTTCCTCCAACACATCTGATACTACACACAAGTTCATTAACTCTTTGCATAAAAGAAATAATGTTGTCATCTTCACCCACTCTCAATGTTTCATATTTCCCTTCCAAACTCTATAGCTTAGCAATCTTAACATGAGTATCACCTTCATACAAAGTTTCCAATTTTTTCCAGATCTTATAAGTAGTCTTCAACTCCATTACATTTTTCATTTCAGAATCATTCAGAGCACTCAACAATGCTTCCTTAGCCCTTATATTGTACTCGACTTCCTTAATCTCACCTATAGTAGAAGGACCATTCTGAGGCATGATATATCTATTCTTTGTAATTGTCTAGTAGGGTTCACCAATGCATCTTAGGTGACACTCCATTCAAGTCTTCCACAGAGAATAATTTGTTCCATCAAATCTCATACTATCCTTCGTATATGTCACCATCCTGGATCACCTCAAGAAATCAAGCTTCTTTAGAGGAACCTACTTTGATACCAATTATTGGCAACACAAGGGCAGACAACTGAGAGGGGGTGTGAATCAGTTGTCTTAGAAATTATACTTACTAAACTTATTCTTAGATATGATAATTAAACATGAAAGAAAAAACCATCACCACATCAGAAACACACATAACACAAATATTTTTGCGTGGAAACCCTATTAGGGGAAAAACCATGGTGGAGGTTAATCCACAAGTTTATACTTTGATAAAAGTATAGTAAATGGGGAATGGACATGCATTCAAGCACACTGCATAGAGCTCACTGCTCAAATACAAAAAGGCTTACTGCCGAAAGGAAGAAACACTATCTTACAGTCACATTCATATTACATCCATCCGAGAGATTTTGAACTAAGAAGATAGCATCTACTAGTGCCTGATTATAGTTTCGGTTAAGCACATGAACACTCTTTCTTTTTCTCACTCTTCTTCACACTTTACTTCTGCCTTCGAAATATCTAAACTTTATTCACACATAGCACTCGCAATTCGTACATATCACATGTCTCAAATGATGTAAACAATTAGTTATATATATCTGCATATAAGGATAACATCAACTATATGTCGACCCAATAAAATATAAAATGTGTACAAACTGTCGACCCAAATAAATAAACAATTGTCAATGCAAATCAACCAATGTCAGCCAAAACATAGTAGGGACCCAAAACAACATGTCTCAAACACAAAACACCATAAATAAGTAGCCTTCAAGATCCACAACACACTAAAATCACCCTTTCGTCCATGAACATGAAAAAAATGCACACAAAAGAAAATCACCAATCAAAAGCACAATGATCGATGTGAACCAACAACACAGATAGAGAATTATCTAGAAACATCCACAAGAATCGTGAATCACCTCAAAAGAACTTGCAACAACTCAGATTACCAGAATCATGTCATCTTCTTTCAGGAACACCAACTAAAGCAACATAACAACTGTCATAACACATATACTCATAAATTAATCAAATCTTCATGTGAACCTTTGAAAATTTTGGTGGATAAACTAGATATACCTATCAAAAAACCCTTTAATCTAAAACTTGTCACCAACAATATACTGAACTATCCATCATATTGAAATTCATTGCTTCACTGACAACCTTTAACTTATTTTATTACAATTTTCTCAATAGCCTCGACATATAAAACCTTAAAGACATTAATGCCAATAGTCATGAAATCAATGACAACCACATATTAGCAATATACAACACTTCTCTTCTCCTCCATTAGTTCAAACCCCCCTCTAACCATCCACCTCCACCAAAATCCTATGACATCCTCCACAATTTCCACTAACAAATATGTAGCATCTACAACATTCTCTTGTCTTCTATCCAAATCATTTTTTACAATAGCATTTGAAAAAAAATTAACATCACATAACTGATTTAACTCATCTGCAGTCATAGTTGTAATATAAAAATTCAGTGTGATGTCTTCCACATTCTTGTCATCTACAACTTATTTTTCTTCTCTCTTCATTGCAACCTATTTTCTTCTCACCTTAGCCATTTCTTCTTCTCTCGATGCCTTCCTCATGGAATGTATCTACTACAACTTCATTCACAAGGGATGCTCTCATAACTATCTCCATCCAACTCGGGTTGCAATACTCCTTTTTGTTGTCCTCTTTCTTCATCTTAATCTTCTTCACCACTTTTCTCTCGCTCTTTCCAACACACTTTCCTACTTCTTCTTGAACCATCTTTCCCACTTCTTCACAAATTATGTGTCCAAAATTCTCAAACTTTTCATCCTCCACTTTCTCTTAATACTACTCCCAAAATAGTATATGAATGGGTCTTGCCATGACCCAACCCATTTTGCCTACTGCAATCAATTCTTCATCCATAAAATCTCTCCATATATCCAAGACATTTTTCCAAACTAGTATGACACACTTCCTATCTGCAACCGCCAAAAATTATAATTAACACTCACTACCTCTGAAGTTTCCCCTTCCAACAAACTCTCACCACTATCCTCTACCCAACATAATTCTAGAAGATGCACCCTTACGATCTCTTCTACCCACTTCCTCTTAGTGAAAGAGACTTTCACAACTTCTACCTAACCTCATCTTCGCTGGAGGACAATCAACATGATTCCCATTGTAATGCCCCGCCAAGTAACCCTAAAGGAAGTTGTAATTAATGACTTAAGTGAACCAATTTTTTTTATAAAGTGTAATAACATACACATTCACTTACTAATTAACAACAACCTCTAAGGCTACAAGGTTAGGATTACTTAAACCCATACATACATCTTACATAAACCATAGCAATAAATACTTTATGAAATAAACATCATACATCATAAGAATACCACATAACATAACAAGATGAACATCCAAGATACAATCTCATAAACATTAACTTAATCCAATAGTTACATCCCTCATTCCCAGAATGAGATAATAGTACAAAAGTATAACAATTACATAATCTCACCTCATAAACATAAGAGGGATAAAATAACTTATACAAATATAAATATTACAATGCAAAAAAATACAATAGAACCATGAGCTGTCCATCTGGATGTCTCACCTCCATGAGCTGAAGATCAAGGGGGACCCAATGGTTTTGGTGCATGTTCCACCCAACCATGTGGAACCCGAAGGCCCACCCCCCATGCTAGGAGATAGTAACAATGTAACAAGGACAAAGATCCACAACCTCTAACCAAAGGCAGACTCAAACTAACTCATACCGAAATAACCAAAACAAATGCAATAAACAAGAACAACTCTCGCATCACTAACATTGCTTCTAGACATAAAAAAGACCAAGTATGTTCAGAGAACCATACACGTATACAAATACCAATCACCAAGGGAATCTCAAGTGCACAGAAATTAGAAAACATAACCACTCCAACTCTAGGAGGATACAAATAATAGAACACACTCCAAACATTTTGGAGGCAACAACACATAGTCCACTCCTTTCACAGGAGGTACAAAACATCCCCATTCATGAAAATCGAGTAAAATTGAAAAGACGCCATGCACTACCCAAGGGAAAACAACTAGATGGCATAAAGATTCAACAACCCTTATCCTCTAAGTTTTTCTAGAAGACTTATTATTTATGACTAACACTAGATCCCAAAATTCACAATGCAACCTGACTTCATAGCAACAAAAGCATTCAAGTCATTAATCAAATCTAATATTTGGATTTCCTAAATCCATATTCATTCAATAGGTAACATTAACAAGGTCAGAGACACACTTACAGGGTTAACTCAAATAATCATATCCCATATTTCTATTTCCATTATAAAACATCTTAAACAATTTGAACTTACATCCCCTTACGAAATACAAAGAACTAGAACATTTAAGGCAATCACAAGAGCATTACTATTTTTGGATATACTAAATCCATATCTCCTTCATATTTCATTCACAATAAATTAATTGCTCTACTTGAAATATAATAAATTAAAATATCCATTTGCCTCATCAATATAAACAACTTCTTAATTTACCTTTAAATCGACACAAATCCATGCAAGTAAACTCTTTCCATTTCCTAACCAAATCTTACATCTCATTCAATTTTCTATTTAAAACATTCAATCCCTTTAATATCATAAAATATTGTTTCTCTATCCATTTTCCCATATACACTAATCAAACCATTTTAAAATCTCTATTCAATAATATATTGCATGCTTCTTATTAAAATAAAATACGATAATGAATTTACACTTAATATATGTATATTTATGTTCCATATTATGTATACACCAAATATATATATTAATAACTTAATTATATATACTCTTTAATATTCCAATCACAACGATTAAAATTGCTCTATGAAAATAAATGAAACAAAACAAATATTTGTCTTTTCCAATATAATTAGTTCCTAAATTTATGTCTAATACAACATAAACTATTGCAAATACTATATTCAAAATTTCTATCCAAAATCTATACCACGCATTCTAATTTTATCCTTTAAAATCCCTATTCTCAATAATATAAAACTTTTGTTGTTTCAACTTAATTGAAATAATTAAACAAGTATCTTCAATCTACAAATACAAGAAATACTAATTTAAACAATTTCAATCAATTTCAATGTTTACTTCTAAAACTAACATCAATTCTCTATTAACTGGATTCCTTTCATTTTCCAACTAACTCAATTGATTTAATTATTTAATATAAAATACATTTTTCCTATTAAACTGAATTATGCATACTAATCAGTTCCAATAAAAAATATTTCTTTCAGATAAACAACTAACTCTTCTAATTTCTACAATTCATTACGTAATTCATTATATCGATAAAACTGAATTAAGAATTCATCTTTTCAGATAGGGGAGAAGTTACACTACTATTTAATTCTCTAATTGCTCTTAACAAAATAAGTATTTTCAACTATAACTCAAAACATTTCGCGTTAAATTAAATAACCAATTGCCCTTGCAAATTAAATCATTATAAAATTAATCAAATTAACATTTGGTCTCTTCCATAACTTATTGTGTTAAAATAAGATCAATATTTGGACTATAACCCAATATCATATATATATTTTTCCAATTAAATCAAATTAATAATTGGACCCTCTACACATGAATTTAAATTTCACAATTAAATCTTAAATTATGCATTCTTTAAATCAGATATTTAACTCCTTCAATTAAACTTTAACATGTCATTTTAGAATAAACAATAATTTCCCCATACATTTATAATTTTATTTCCACTAATCTAATATACAAATTTTATTTAAAATAATATAAATAAATATAATACTTTAATATTATAAATTATAATATAAAATATTATTAAATAATATTTTAATATTATAATAACAATACATAAAATATTAATATTTATAAATATCAATTTATTATTATTTTATTATCAGAGCAGCCATGGGAAAATAACTTAATAGTAGTCTCTTGTTTCAAGCATAACTCAAAAACTACGATCTGGGTATTTGCGATTTTTTAACAGGGGTAAGAAAATTTTAGGATGCAAAAAAAATTTAAATTTCCTGACAACCCAGTTTTTGTAAGTGGAGTTATATACGACGCAACCAGACCATTTTACCATGAAAAATATAACTACCCTGTGGATTTTAAAATCCGATTTTTAATAATAAATAGAGGTTTTCATTTTCTAAAAACATTGCTCAATCTCTATCTTTGAATCCAAAACAAAATAATCGATTTCCTCAAACAAATTAAATTCAACTGAGGTTTTCACAATTTTCACTCAAGAATTTTCACAAAACAAAAGCTGCAAATTTATTTGATTCGTTTCTTCTAACAACAAATTTATTTTCTAAAATAGATTTAACAAAAAGATCTTTAATCACTACTATTTTAAAAACAATCAAGAACAATAAAAACACAGAAGAAAACCTGGCTCAAGAAGCTATAGGAAAGATGAATTTTCGATGCAAGCCTCCTCCAAAGATTTCCTGTATTTTCTTTAATCCTCCAACGAATCCAATCCAAAACCCAACCAATGCAAACAATCTTTCCTCCAATCAATTCTACAATCAAAACTCTCTTCAAACCCTTCTTGGTGCAAACCTTCCAAAATTTCTTCTCTGCTGTAAAAATGCATTTTTTTCTAAAAGCTTTTTCTGCCCTAAAATTAAAACATGTATTCTTTATAAATCAAAAATACCTAATACAACCCTAATTCACATTACATGCAAATTAGATATTAATTTCAATTTCAATTCCAATTTCAATTTTTACAACCCTAATTCACATTGCATGCAAATTAGATATTAATTTCAATTTCAATTTCAATTTTTGAAAGTCCACTTTCAATTTAAAATGCAATTTCAAATAATAAATTAATTTTCAAAGTTGAAACTCATTTCTCAAATAAACATTTAATTACAATTTCTAATTTAATTCCCACACATTGAAATTAAATTCCAAAATTAATTTTAATTCTTTTATTTCCTTTCATTTTCTTGCATCACGTTTAATTAATTAATTTAATTATTTAATCACTAAATTCAACCCCCTTGGATTAAATTCAATTGATTAAATAGATTAAATATAATTAATTAATTTTAAATATAAAATTTTGTCCACATTGCATTATTTAAATTAAACAATCATCAACATGATTTAAATGCAATTATTCTAAATATCTATTTCCAAATCAAGAATCCTTCAAAATTAAATAACATTAAAGCAAGACCGACAATGACTTGACACACACGACTGATGACACACTAAGGCTAGGGTGTAAAATTGACACATGTTACCTAGCTACTATCTCCCATTCAACTTATTCGTTGGATCGACACGCTCAAACCTGTCAACCCAGGTGGAGTCGATGTCATGTACCTGCAATCCTGAAACCAAGTAAATAACATCATACAATATATCCAACATATAATACACACCGTGAAGGAGAAATCACATATTCACAAGGCACTCACAAGCAAGTGATGCGAACCCGTCCCCTTCACCAATACAATCATCAAAACTGACACTTCCATTATAATCCAATAATCTCATATAAAATCACATGTTATATCTACTAACAACATTACATCATTAAAGCATGTAAACTAAAGCCTCAGATAACCAAATCACATCACATAATATGGTTGTCGCTCAATAGTAGGGATCAAAACATCATAACAAAATATATGCAGTATCAAAGTAGCTGCAACCAAACATAGCATAAAGCAAACTGAACAAGAAGCAAAACGGAGGGGTATTACACCCATGGAACCAATGTTCTCTCAAGGATTATTCACTCTACACAAAACATTCACCCACGGTCCTGTTGGATACTCTCAATGCTCAGGATTACTTGCTTTGATAGAAATTGATGTAAGAGGTAACTCCCCTCTATAGCCACTCAAACAAAAACACAAAATGGAACTCACAATAGAGTCCCATGACTCAAATTAATAGACAAATATTTATTTTATTAATTCAATAAAAAAAATTACATTACAATTGATGGCCTCATGGTTGCATCGTTCACATATTTTCCTACTCCACTATTCCCTCGAGCTCTTAGCTCATTCTCGAATCTTCCTCATCTATCCCTCTTCCTCCTCCCCCTGTTATCTCTACCAAATCTAAACTTATATGACCATTGGTATTTTGTTAGTTCATTTGAATTCTCACTGATCTTGGAGAAGATCTATGGCTAACATATTATACCATAGTCTCGCCACACCTCTTGTTAACAACTGTAGGGTAGTGGTTTCCCTTAACTACCATGCCAAATGTTGACCGTAATACTGTAGATGATTCAGATCTTGATCATGGGGTACTGGTCCCTACATGATTACAAACCTTTAGACTCCCCATTACAGGATCACATGGCCCCACACTACTATGGGCCTTCCAATTGCATACTGCGGGGTAGTAGTGCCTAAATAATCATGCAATTTTAACCCACAATACTGCAAGTAATTGATATTCTAACCACAAGGTAGTGGTTAAGGGTTGAATGCACACAATACACCTTGCCAACCCACTAAGGACAAACCAGGCATCTACAGGGGTGTAGGTAGTCACCTTTTTACCCGAGATGAAAATCAATTGTCACCATTTTTGACAAAGGTTGATCCTTTCGATTCTAGTTGATTTCTATGCTAAGAGAGGCTAAAACAAAGCCAATAAAAATGAAAACTAAAGAAACCAACTGAAAATTTTTTTGGGTGATGAGGATTGCCTATTCGCCTAAGATGCTCCTGCATCAAGAAAAGAGATGAATGAAAAATTATTTTAATTTAGTGGTCTTGACATTTAAATTTATATTATACAAATGTAATATGGTTGATGAATTTTCTTGATTTCGTTTATCAAGTTTCCTATGATGATAACATTATCTTATGCTCTAGTTATGTGATGAAAAATTACATAAAGATTAAATTGAAAATATTTTCCTATCCAAGATTAGATTATACTTGTATCTAGCATATAAATCTCATTTTATTCTCATCCATTATTTATTTTTTATTTCATTTCAATTCATTTAGAGTAGGTTTTACTTAGTTTTAGTTTCTTTATCTGATGATAGAGACTTGTATTAAACAAATTCAAAATTTAATTTATTCTATTCATAAGTACTTATCATGATTTCCTTTCAATTAACCATGATAGATAAAATTTACAATCTTGATGTGGTTATTAGTGTTTATGGTTAATAAATTTTATTCCATTAATTGATATCAAACTTGATGATTTCTATCAAACTCTCCTTGTTAAATATACTCCATCTATAACTAGGTCATGTTTAGAACACATGTTGTGATATTAGGATATGGTTGTATTCCTATTGGTTTTTTATGTGGTAATTGCATGTGGTTGTGATAGTTATTAATAAATTAGAATTATTTGTTAGCTATACTTATCTATTCTTACTAAGATCTAAGATTATTGGATATTTTTTATGTGATATATTTAATTTATAAAGTCCTAGTTGTATATTTTATGTTATAACTTGTAGTATTAATGTACATTACATGATATGTCTATTGATGCACTTAATTATTTTAATGTTCCTTAATTTGATTCTATAAAGAATATAACTATTTGTCTAAGATAATCTTAAGGTGTTTAAATATACAAGTCTATAACCTTAAGGTGTTTGAATATTCTAGTCTATTGATGAGAAATATATAGGAATATATTCCTAAACAGTGGTATTATAGTGTATTTTATAGTCAATGACCATTTCTATAAGATACAAATCCTTATGTGGGTTATGGTGTAACTCTTAACGATAGTGAAACTTTGACATGTAAATATGGTGTAGAATGTGTATAAATTATTCTATTGGATCATATAAGCTATCATTTAGAAAATATATAAAATATATTTTTTGATTCATATTTAGTAAATCAAAATTTTAAATTAAGAAGCACAATGATTGAATCATTGGCTTATGGAAGTTGAATATAGAATACTTCCCAATAGAAAAGTATTAGTTGATATTGGTATCTTCATAAATAACATCTATAAATGTAAATTCAATAGAGATTGGAATAGGTTCTATAGGAAAGTTAGAGTTACTATTATCTTATTTATTTTTAATTATATATTAATTAATCTATCATGAGTATCAAAAATTTACACTCTAGATTATAGATGACCAATAGATTTCAATTAACAAAAATCAAGATTGTATGCACTAAACTAGTCACCATAATTTTAAAAAATATCTAACATATATGAGAAACTAAATAGAATGATATAAATCTAGAAGATTATACAAGACTCAGATATCTTCATGGGATTCCCAAGTTATGAGAGAAGTTACTCACAACCAAAAGACTTAAATAATTATGTTATTTAGAATTATGGATTTAATATAGCAAGGAATTTTATAAATATAATCAATTTACAAAACACTCTCTAAAATTGATCTAATATATAATGAACAAGTAGTGACAATCATGCCATCTGGTTGTAGGAGACCTAAACAAAAAATATAAATAATTGAGTAAATATGTTTTTAATTAGTGTAAGTAAATAAATTAACTATAAATACATGATTCCTAACTCTAAATCTAGTGAGAAAATTATGATAAATATAGTTAGAGAATGATATTATAAATTTCTTAGATTCAAGTGATGCTTAGTATAAGAAAATCCAATAAACTATCACACATTGAATACATAAGTAGTCACAATCATTAGAACTCCTTGTAGGAGACTTGAAAGAAGAATGAAAAAAATAATAATTAAAATCCAAATATACATTCAAATTATATAACATCATGGCCCACAAAGTTATCATTGGTAAAATATTGGCTTCCAAAAGTTGTTGCTTTTGTGTGCCTTATTGTCAACAATAGGATTCTTACAAATGTAAGACTAGAGAGAATACAAATTTGTCGTTCTTTAAAATGTGTTATATATGGGATTAATACAAAAAATATGATGCATCTTCTTCTCATGTGCCCTCTTTCTTCTATTTGTTGGCCATGGATTTGTGGTAAAATAAACATGTCGGTACCCCTCCCCAATTCTTTTTTTAGTCTTTTTACAAATTGGCCCTTGTTATATCTTAATTCATTTTTTTATAGCATCTAAAAATTATCTCCTTCTATCTTAATCCATAACATTTGGTTAGAAACAAACAAAAGGAAATTCATTAAACAATGCTCTTCATTTTCTCAAGTATTAGAGTGAATTGAAGTCTCAATCTCAAAATTAGTGAACTCAAGAAGTTATAGTTTAGAACTTCATAAAGGTATTTTCCCATCCTAGGAAAACAAGATTTTAAAATTTTCAAATTTAATAAAATAACCATTGGTAGGTCAAAGGAAATCGGTACTAGACAAAAGTAAGACTAACTAGATCCCACCATCAATGAAGATGTTAAAATTGAACTTTCATGGAGCCTCCTATGGAAACCTAGAAAGATCCAATGTAGGGTGTGTAATCAAATATTTAAAAGGTAAAGTTATTTCTTCACTATAAAAGATTAAATAAGACTCAAACTATCAAGGAGATATCCAATCCATAATTTTATGCATTTAATTGAAAATCACACTCTAAATTCCAAAAACCGTCATAAAAGGGGATTCAATGCTTATATTTAACATATTAAAGGGAAAGAAATTCACAACTAGAAACTCAAAAACATAATGGCAGAGTTATGGACCCTCCTTGATCATTTATATAGTCTTGAGTACCTATATTTTTATAAAAATGGTAATATACCATTTAATATTTTTTTAGTAAACATGACTATTGATAAAATAGAAAACCAAACATTATTTGGTGACAATAACAATATTTTATTGGTTATCCTAATGGAAATCATCACAAGAGAAGGCCAAAAGATGCAATGGATTTATCTTATGTGAAAGAATAATAGAAAACAATAAATTTATGCCAATTCAAGATACCATCCCCTCATACTCATGTGAAGGTTGAATGCTTATATATGGGTAATTGTCCATCTTGTCCCATTTAATTTTTATATTAATAAATATATGCAATTATTTTTGGTGATATATCTGTTTAAATTTTGGGCTTCCAAGTCCTTTGGGTACATTAATAATCTTATAAAAACATCTCCTAATATGGGTGGGTTATTTTTGTCTAGTCTCCCCTATTTCTTGTTAGGGTTCCTATTGTGCTAATTCATAGTGTGTTTCTTCTGATCTAAAGGTGAGAGGTACAAATTTTTGGTATCATTAAGAATGGTTTTATGCCCACTATTTTTTATCTTTACGATGGTGAGGTGGAAGAGGTGATTTATGTGGAACCATTATTGGGGAAACCCTTCTCCAATATCAATACATATAAATTTATCCTTTGTAAGTAGTGTCATTTTTTCTCTCCAAAGACATGGAAATTATCTAATGTTCTTCTCTTATTCACATGTTGACATTTAGATATGTCGAGGACCTATTCATCAATGATAGATTTTTCTCTCTACTTTTAAATTATTTTCTAGAATTTGGGTTGATATTGGTTGGTGGACTTTTTCCCAAATTTTTATGTCTTTCAACTGGTGGGGGTTAAATGTGTCTTTAACTACAACGAAAGGGTTCCTTATATGAACTAAGGATAGCTATTTTTTTAGATCCACATGTTTATGGCATTCATATCAATGCAAGATGGCGAAATAAATCATGTCTATTTATTTTATTGTTTTTTCATTGGTTATATTTATGTGTTGCCTCATGTATTTGTGTGCTCTTTAACTCCATGCCAGAAGTTTCACTGTGTAAATTATGCACCTCAATTTTTTTTGTTGGTATTTTTTTCTTGTATGCATTTCATGTTCATAGGTTATGATTCTTAGTTGAATCTTTGTAGCCATAGGTAGATAAGAAAATATTAGTTACATAAGTATTTAATAAAAATTTAAGAATTACTCATGTGGAACATCAAGTTTCAAAATTTACAATCTCATGTAGTAAAGCATATTGAGAAAAAATAAAATTTAAAACTTGGGGAATTATAATTTTTATATATAATATAATATTATTTATTATGTTTATATTTGAATTAAATAATATATATATATATTATTTATAAATTAATATTATATATTGTATTAGATATTCTACAATAAATATAATATTAGGTTAGATATTATATATATTGAGAAAATAGGGTGAAAATTTTAATTAAATAATGCTAAAAAATACATCAAGAAATCCATACACTCCAAACCATTAGAACAATCCCATATTTAGGTCCCTAATATAGAGACATAAAGAGCCCCAACACAAATAAATGCTAATAGACCTCAAGGCTACTAAAAACACCTAATCAATCTAACCACTTGCCACTAGACATTGTGATCCTCATGAAGTGCTCGAGTCAAAAAATATTTTTTTTGTTGACCTAATTGACTCCAATCTAGAATATACTACTCCCTCATTACCTTAGAGGCCCATTTCACTAGATAATTAGCCACTTTTTTCCATTCCCTAGGAATATGAAAAAAGAAGATAGTATTAAAGTTTAAGGAAAGATTGAGAATTTGTTTAGCTATCACAACCAATCTCCAAGAATATTTCTAAAAATCCCTCTTATTAAGCAAAAAAACTAAAATCATAGATTTAGTTTCACTTTTCCAACTTCTTCTAGCCTAGCTCACAAGATTTCTCCAAAGCATTAAGAATAGCCCAAGCTTCCATTTTCTTATTATAGTGCATCCCCATTAAAATGGAGAAGAAAAATAAAGAAGAGACCTTGTTGTCACATCCCACTCCACCAATCCCAGGAGCACCTAAGTTACCATGAGCAGAGCCATCAGTGTTAATTTTGAGGAATCCCATCAGAGGAGGACTCTACTTGCCTAACTGATTCACCTTCTTGGAAGGCATCTAACTTGACTTCAAATGAGAAAGAGAAGCGTTGGGAAAAGAGAGATCGAGGAGGATAGTAGTATATACATCTATTGGGGATAGAGTCTCCCCCAAATAAAACTTAGCATCAATAGTTTCTTTAAGCATACTCTTTACCTTATACAAGATATGAAGGAACCCCAACCAACACTCCTTCAATATGCATCAATTTATCTCTTGCAAAATCTACCAAATTATGAGGGAAGGGCTCAAATCCCAAGCTTTCATTGAAAAGGAGGTAGAGGTTGGAGGAGGTCCCAAATTCTCCTAGAGGTCATGCAGAGATGACGCTTGCATAAAGTGTCTCCTCCAAAGCTTCAACTAAAGTCTCCAAATTTCTCCCAAGAAGGAAAACTAAAATAATTACTAGAACTTTCTTCAAGTTATACCTACAAAGAAAGAAAATTGACAAGCCACATAGACCTCTTTTCCTAGTATTCTCCCAAGTGAGACATTTTTTTGATATAATAGCCACATGAACATATTACACTTAGGCCAGCTGATTTTGTTCAAAATTTGTTTCCACCAAGGAAACAGTGTCTAATTTCCTTATTGACTCTCCAAAGTAGCATACCCCTGAGCCACCAAATACTTCCATTTAGATTGATTGCCATGAGCAATAAAATACCTATCCTCCAAAGAATTACAATGCCTCTTAGAAAGAATAGAATCTTAATAATTCCACTTCTTTTGGGATCTACCTTTGGGCCAATTGGTTGGAATTCACCATTAAGAAATTGAAGAGATTCCCAATGAGGTAGTGTAATGCCCCGCTGTGCAAACCCCAAAGGTCAACAAACACTAACCAAATTATGCAATTTTTTTTTTGAAATAGAACATAACATATGATGAACAATAAACTACAATACATATAATGCAATTACATATATATAATAACATCTACATCCTCTAGGGTGCAGGTGGCAACATTACGTAACACAACCCATTCCATAACAATAGCGAACGAAAACCAAGATTACGTTATAAACCTGATATGGTCTATGCTTACAATAATCATACATCTATTATAATCCATCAATTAATTAAACATCCATAGATGATAACTCATCATAAATAGGATTAATTTATTCCCAATAACCATCAACATACTATCTTCATGAGAATTCTATGGAGCATATTTCAATAAATACAATACATTAAATAATGGCTAAGATAAATCATTAATCACATAAGGACTATAAAGGTAAAATAATTCATTACATCCATTTCAAGAGTACATGTAAAGCCTCGTCACACAAACCCCACAGGACAACTAACAACTAACCAACATCGGCACAATTTTTTTTCAAAGGAAACATCTATGCAATAACCATTAATCAAATAATTAAACAATATTATAATAATTGCAAATTGACACCTAACTAGTCCCATGGGGTTACATGGTTGCATTACTAGAAAGCGTTCCCAACCAATAAAATCATTATAAACTAAATGCCAAATAAATATAAATAGAATCCTACATACACAAGATGACATAAAGATAACATACAACCATCCATGATTAAAAGAGATGAAGAGATACATATATATCATTTTATTACATTTCCATTCATATTTCAATATTATAGTTCTGGATCATATTTCCATAGATACAACACATCAAGGAGACAATAATACATTACTAATTTCTTCCCTTATAACAACAGGAAGAGTACATCAAATTCTAGAGTAATACATCAATGAAGGATAAGGTACAAAATATGGAACAATCTTCCATTCTGTGAAGCTCAAAAATCTCTACATCTGTTTGTGCATCATGAACACAACTTGGGAACCCAATGGGTGTCTAGCATGTTCCACTGGACCTTGTGGACCCGAATTCCCACCCCTTGTGCTAGGAGTTGACAAGAAAGAACCCACATCCAAACAAGGTCAAATAGACTAAGCTAACACAACCCAACACATAACAACATTAAACGAAAGCAACAACACTCCCAGAGCCAAACAAGGAAAAGGAAGGTAAACAGGTACAATAGGAGAGTGTCATTGCATGACATTACATGTATTATCCAGAAAACCTATCACAAGGTTCTATGTCCATCTATGGTTACCCTGACTTCCTATCTCAAGGGGTCGCTCCATAGGGTGACTCATGCAGAATCACTTACCTTTCATGAGGAAAAGATAGTGATTTTACCAACCAGGTCTTCTCATCCCATCCTTAGCCTAAGGAAGCACTAATGACATGGGTGAGGCACATAATTAATATTTTTTAGTGTTTAACTACCCAAGATCCTTAGTACTTTCATTAGATTTTCCCTTGTTTAGGAAATCCTTCCATGGGTTATCTTGATAGCCCCTTTGTGTGTTAGTCCCCATGAAGATCCACTCTCACTACGGTTACCCAAAACTAAAATCAAGCAAGGGGTGTACCTCATCACACATAAAAAAAGGTGACCATAACACACAACATGCAATGCATGAACCATCTCGCAAATTCATATCATATCACTAAACCAAGAACCAAGGAGGTACCACCCACACACATAAAATACAAATTCAATGGGTAGAATACAACAAAAAAGTGCCCAACGAACATGTTTTCCCCTAGCCTCTATAAGTACAGAAGAAACATCCCCCCCCAAGAACAAGGATAAAAACATGGGTTCTTGCGACACACAAACAACTCAAAATAAAACCAATCTATCATACAAATGGAACATCATTAATTATTCATGTGAACAAATATAACCTCAACATTAAAATCTTGTTCATCAAATGAATATATTTAAAGAGTCACAACATAGAATTAAAATAATCAACAAAGAATACCAACTAATTTCAAAGCACAATAAAACTACACTGCTTAATTAACAACCAATTAATTTATACATCTAACTCAATTGAACAAGTGCAAGAATAATGAAAGAACACTATTTCATTTAACATTTCATACTTTTGTATAAACAATCATTTTGACTTCCAATATAGACTATATTTTTTCAAAACCAGTAATTACGTAGTAATAACCTCATCGTTTCAACATTAAACATCATTTTAAAAAAATTATTCTACCAAGGTAACATTACATTATTCCTTAATTGTATCATAAAATAACAAATATTTACATTTAATGTATATATTCAGAAGTTTCAATTCTATTTTTAAACTTTTAATTCACAATAATTATATTATAAAGCTGAAATTTAATAAAAATATATTTTCTTTACAATCATAATCAAATTGTACACATACATACCTATGCATATAAATATATTTATAATGATTATTATTTTTAAATAAAAGAAACAAACTGTTGTCCATACAACACCAAATTATTATAAATAAATCATATGATGTTTCATTAAAAAGAACATATCGAACCACAAACAAGAGAGAATATGGAATAACAATGAAATATATATATAAAAGCAATCCTAATAGAGTGTCTCAAGAAAAAGCTAATACATCTGGACCTACCTCCCCAAGAGAGAACTCGAAGTTATTGATCTTCTAGTAGAGGTAAGATAATGTTGAAGAGGAAGGCATGTGTATTGCAGACACCTAACCAATATAGGTAACAATAAAGAGTTTTATTTTTGTTTTAAATTAACATATTTGGTTTCTCATGACATCCACTGAAAACATAAAGGGTAGATAAATTAAATAGATGAGTTTTTTTTTTTTCATACATTGGGGTTGCAATTATATATTCAAAAATAAGGAAACAAAGGTGAGGCACACGATCTCTTTGAAATAATGCACCAAAAAAACGTAGTCCCATAGAATGCAAAAATCGTAGGACATGCACAATATAGATTTATTGAAAAAAAGGATTTAGTAACATTCAAGAAAATGTAATAATGTGATTCAAATGACATAAAAGAAATAAATCTACTGATTTTCTTCCAACATTGTTTCTTGCACCATTGGTGCTTGGGAAATCACCTGCAACCCATGGCATGCTAGATGATTCGCATCCCACGAGAAACCCTCACAGGAAAAAAACTGGTTCCCACAACTCCATCAACTTATCACTCCCAACCAATCTGTTCTCATATCGACCTCTAGACACGGGTTCCCAAATTAGTTCTTATATGGACTGGGGGAAAAGAGAACACAAACCCGCCATATAAGCTCTTTGTCTGATTCCCAATCATCAGTAGAATGACACTAAAAATGGTCAAACACTGACCCCAATGATGGATAAATGATGAAGAGAAGGGATACAGATCAACGCTAGGAAAATCATTCCCAAAACAAGCAACAAAAACTCTAGACATGCATTCCCTCATAGCAGCTGATTGCATGCCACTAAGTGATGCAACAAGGGTAAGGAGACTAGGTCAATGCAAACTAGACACATAAAATATGTAGTGACCACCCAAAATGGATAAGAAAAAAAATCTACAGAGGATACCACTATGGATTGAATGCAAGGAGAAGGGATGACAAAAATAGGAAGTATCACTTTTCTTTCATTTACTAGGATTTTAAACCTACAGGGCAATATTGAGCTATAAAACAAGAATCAAATTTTTTTTCAAATTACTCACTGATTAACAAGAACAGATACAAGGCAGCTACAAAGTGTAATGTAGCAGGATTATGACGAATATTCAAGCTACCATAAAGTGTGCAATAAAGGAATTGCAAACAAATAAAAAAACAAGCATAGGATTTACATCGACAAAGGAAAATAAAGGTGTCAACCTGGGTTTTTCGCTTGTAAATGGAGACAACTTACTGAGTTGCATGATTCCAATCCAGCTACATTCCTCCGTGAATTTTCAGGATCCAATACTACAGTCTCAAATTTTGAGCCAAGAATTTTTAGAGCCAAACACTTATTTTTTTAAATGGTGGAGAAAATAATTTTGTAGCCAACAATTACTCCAACCCTAGTCACCCTAGTCACCCTTCGAGAGAATTTTCCCAATTTCCAAAATAAAACATATATAAAATCATGAAAGAAAGACCAGAATTAGAATATTTCCCTCCCCTTTTCTACACATGAATTTAACTTCCATATCCTATTTCTTTATCCATTTTTTCAAATTAGAAAATAGCACTTAATTTCCTTTTTGATTAAATCCCGAACAATAAATAAATAACAAATATTATCAAACACTAAATTAAAAATTAACAATATGGAAATTCAAATATTATTCCATCATCAGTTGAAATATTTAATATTAAAAAAAATAATTCGTTAAACATTTGAAAAAATCAAACATTTAAATTTACAACTAATTTAATATTAAATTAAATACTTGACATTCTAACAAATCACATTAACAATAAAATTTAATGCTTTAATTAAATATTTTATTAAAACAACTTATCAATTTACATATATTTAAAATAAATGATATTCTCATCATTAATTTAAAATATATAATATTAATAACACAATTAACTTCCCTTTCAAATATTAAAATATTAATTATAATATCTTAGCCAATTAATTTATTAATTAATTAACGATATTCACATCAAATCAAGTTCAATTATTTAAACTAACATGCTCATAGAATATCGTTTAAACTAAAACAATAATTTAATGACGTCATAACAACTATATCCGAACCATTAAAACAACCTCATAAAAATAGTAGAAATAAACAACTCGAAACGAAATGATACCCACAAGAATGAGGTACAAACATACGACATCGTCAAACAACAACGAAATAACGAACATGGATGGGAATAAATTTTTTCCATCTCCCTAACCACATCATAACCATTGGGTATGTAGGGCACGCTCAGAACTGACAATGTGGGTGGAGTCAGTGCTCGATACCTATAGTCCTGCATAAAACCAAGTGTCAAAACATTATATATACTCATTTTCAAACACATTGTGAGAGAGAATTGTAGTGTAGTAGGGTGCTCATGGATGAGTGATGCAAAATCGTCTCTCTCACCCAAACCACACAAAAAAAAACCATATTCTAAACAACACCATCATTAAACAATAAATAGACAACAACATAAGCATAGAATCAATACACATGTCCACATATCATAAACAATAGTTGCAGTGTGATAAACAACTAAGTCCAACAAGAAGAGTTGTCCACCAACCAAAAAACATGGTGAATTAGACACCTATTATAGCCTCCAGTATGCATCAAACATAAGCAATATCCAAACAATATCAACCACACACACAAAATTATCATAAGAATAACAGTAATGCGAGAGGCACTAAATCCTCCCCCCTAGAACTAGGCTTACTCCTAGAAGCCAAAAAACAAATAGGGAAAGGACTCTCAAATGCGAGATGCATCCTCCCATGTCACTAATCAATCATCATTAGGGTCCCATTGGACTCACACCTGATCAATTTCTCTGCCCCTGAGAATGAGCCACCTGTGTTGAAGAACGACCATGGGTTCTAGTGTGAGCTGCTCGTCCTCTACCTGTAATGCATTCCAATCTAGAACATGAGATATATCAGGATAATAAGGCCTAAGTAAAGAAATGTGAAACACATCATGTATGTGTGATAGACTAGGTGGCAAGGCTAAATGGTAAGCAATGGGTCCGATTCTCTCCAAAACCTCAAACAGACCCACAAAATGAGGTGCCAACTTAGAGAATTTCTTGTAACGAATGGGGCTCTTTCATGGATGCACTCAAAGAAACACCCAATCACCAATTGAAAATTGAGGGTCGACCCTATGGGAATTGACATAATTCTTCTGCCTATCTTGAGTTGCAACCAAGTGTTCTTTGATGCGAGAAAATTGTTGTTCCATATCCTGTAGCATCTTCGGCCCAAGAAGAAATTTGTCCTCCAGATGGTCCCAACTCAAAGGAGTCTGACACCGATGACCATAGAACACCTGGAACTGTGGTAACCTTTATTTTAAGAAAACTCAACTAGATGCAAATAGTCTTCCCAATAAGATTGTTGATCCATGATGTACATACAAAGCATGTCCTCCAAAATTTGGTTGACTCTCTCAGTCTGACCATCCATTTCTGGATGGTATGCAGAACTGAAGTTCAACTGAGTTCCTAAGGCATGTTGAAAAGATGTCCACAAGGTAGAAGTGAACACCAGATCTATATCAGAAATGATTCTTTGTGGGATTCCGTGCAACATCATAATGTCCTCCATGAAATTTTTGGCCGCAATTGATGTAGCATAAGATGAACAAATGGGAGAGAAATGTGGCACCATTTGCAACTTGCCAACAGTGACCATGATAGCGTCATGTTGACGTGAAGACATAGGCAAACCAACAATGAAGTCTATAGATATGATATCCCATTTCCACTTAGGAATGAGATGGGGCTGCAAAAGACCTATGGGATGTTGGTGTTCAACTTTTACCCTCTGACACTCCAGACATCTCACCACAAGATCCACAATATCTCTCTTCATTCCAACCCATAAATACAGTGGATGTAGGTTTGCATACATCTTCTTAACTCCCAAATGAGCCTAATAAGGAGCCTGATGTCCCTCGATCATGATTAGGGTATGAAGACCCTTAGTGGGAGGTACATATATGCAACCCAAAAATCACAAAATTCGAGTCAACTCAAGAGTATAACCTATAAATTTTCCTTCCAGAACTCTACCCGACTCAATCTCTGACTTCATCTCCTGGAATCAACTATCAGAAGGAAGTTCTGTGAGAATCTGACTCCTCAAGTCCACCTCAAGAGCCACAGAAGATAAATCATGTTGTTGATGACTTAGAACTTCCACCACGACATTTTACTTTCCCTGGATGTATTTTACATCAAAATTATATTTGGAAAGGAACTCCATCCATCTCCTCTATCTGGCATTAATATTTGGCTACATGAAAATATACTACAAGCTATGATGAGCACTATGCAGCTCAAACCTATGCCCCAATAAGAAGTGTCTCCACTTCACCAAAGCATGAACAACAACAACCAACTCCAAATCATGTGTGGGGTAATTCATTTGATGATCCTTGAGCTTATGTGACTCATAAGAAATCATACAACCTTCTTGCATAAAAACAACCCCTAACCCCTCCAAGGATGCATCATTGCAAAACACAAAGTCCCTAGTACAATCAGGTATTGCAAGAATAGGTACACTGGCCTGCTTCTCCTTAATATTTTGAAAAGTCGACTGACACTTTTCTGACCAATCAAATTTCTTCCCCTTCCTTTGAAGAGAAGTGATGGGATATGCAATCCTTGAGAATCCCTGAACAAATCGCCGATAGTAGCCCGCCAATCCCATAAAGCTATGAATTTCAGCAAAATTCGTGGGTGTAGGCCAATCAATGATCACTTGGATCTTTGAGGGATCCATGATGATATCTTCCCCTGATATAACATGCCCCAAGTATTCTAATTATATCTTATATAACTCACACTTCGCCAGATTTGCAAAAACATCATTGTCTCTCAAGTAGTGCAACACCAGTCTCAAATTCTCCTCATGCTCCTCCATAGTTCTTGAGTATATTAGGATATAATTGAGGAACACGAGTGTGAACCCCTAAACTTGCAGATGCACAACAGTAACAAAAATGGTTAGATTTTAGATCAAATGCATATACACAAGCATGAGAGATTCCCCATAAAATCCATCTATTCAAACTAAACTAGGAAAATGAAGAAAACAATAAATTTGAAACAAAACAGATTCAATCCTAATTAAGGTAATAGTATGATGATCTTATGGGGGAATTGGTGCCAATGAAGTGTTGCAATTGGCCCTTTCCCAATTCCTAAGTATCAATGGTATATGATGGAGAAATGGTCAAATCTCCAAAGAGATTTGAGCATAACCTTGTTGCAAATCTTGAAAAGTGATGAGTGATTGATTGAAATGGGAAAAATTGGATCTCAATGTGAAGAGAGTAACTTTGAATATGATTGTGGATGAGGATGAAGTTGAGTAGAGTAAGTTTATTCAAATTGTGGATGTTTGAATGAGAGGAAGAGTCTCTCATTTATAGATTCTCAAATTGGAAGAATGAGGGATTTGGATGAATGTGGAATAAAAGACCAACCAATGAGAAGAGGCCACTTGTCCACATGTGATTGGAGGAGGAATGAGCACATTTTGGTCAATGTGCATGATAAATTCCATTGGATTCAAATTTGAATTTTGAATGTGACATGTGAGAGGGAAAGAGAAATGGAGTTAATGTCACTTGGCTCAAGGTCAAGGACATGTAAGAGGCATTGAATGTCTTGTTGGAAGGACCAAGTCCACTTGGCCTTTTTGAATTCAAATGAGGGAATATTCCCTTTTGATGGCATGTGAGGAAAATAAAGATTTAATAAATGAATTAAATCTATTTTCATGTGCAAGTTGCATTCTCTAGAGGATGTGACATAGATTAGGATTAAATTAATCAAAGCTTAATTAATTTAATGAGGAATTAGGAGATGTGACAACTTTGACTTAAATAGATGAATTAATTTAAATCAGATTTGAGAGGAAATGATTTAATTAAATAAGTGATTTGATTTATTTAACTAAAGGGAATGATTTTAGATTAAATTAAATAAGGTTTAATTTTTTCAATTTAAAATAAGAGGACGTTAGAGACTTAATCAAATAAAATAAATTATTTAATTAAGGAGGGATTGAGGATTAATTAGATTAAATTGATTAATTTAATCAGTAGAGGAGAAAGACCTAATTAAATAAATAATGATTTATTTAATTAAGGGATGAAAGGTGTTGATAAGCTGAGAGTATGATTCAAGATGAAACAATGTTAATATGATCAAAATCAGGTGCATGTATATTTTACATGTCTACAACGAGAAATCTATTTCCAAGTAAGTCCAAAAAACACCATTCATCAAGCTCATGAAAACTGATGGTGTATTCATCAACCTGAATGACATGACAGTGAATTCATGCCCGTATGGAGTACAAAATGCAATTTTCTGAATATCCTCCCTAGCAATCCACGATTGATGGTATCCCAACTCCCTTGATCTTGTCAAATAGATCATTGATTCTCAACAAAGGATAGTGATTCTTCACCGTCACCTTATTCAGTTGTCTATAATCAATACACAAACAAAGAGAACCATCCTTCTTCTTCACAAATATTACTGGTGCTCCCCAAGGGGAAACACTAGGATGGATAAACCCTTTTGCAAGAAATTATTCCAATTGCAAATGGAGCTCTTGAAGCTCTTGAGTTGTTATCCTATATGGAGCCTTAGAGATAGGCTCAAATCCAAGTACAAGATCAATTTTGAAGTCAATGTCACGATTAGGTGGCTTCCCCAGAATCTCGCTTGAAAACACATCTGAAAGCTCTTTGAGGAGAGGATAACCATCTAAAGTCACCTCTTGACCCTCCTCCATATCCAGCTCATTGACCGTGACTACAAACAATTGACATCCCTGAAGGAAACACCTCTTCATCTCCATTGCGGAAATCATCCATAAGGAGATAGGTTTTTGTATGCCAACAATTTCAACCTCTCCTCTAGAATCATCTAGAAAACACACAGACTTGTGATGACAATCAATTGTCCCCCGGTGAGCACTTAGACAATTCATACCCAAAATGACATCATAGGAACCAAGGGGAAGAATTCAAAGATCCACCGAAGTCACAACTGACCCAATTTCCAACCTACATCCTAGAACAAGGGATTCCACTAAAGCCTTCACCCTAGAGACCAATTCAACTCACTACTTAATGCCTTACTTTTCCACCACTAGTCTACAATGCTTAACTATTGAAGGGGAAATAAATGAATTTGATGCACCAAAATCAAAGAGTATAGAAATATGAATGCCCTGTAACACACCAGATGCCTTCACCATAGTACCCTAGTGATTAGCCTTGCAGTTGTCAACCATTGCAAACACTCAGTGTGACCTGTCAACATCTCCCACCGTTAGATTTGATGCCGCCGACCTCTGACTAAACCCTGTAGTGTTCCTTTATAGACATTGTTTAGAAATATGTCCCTATTGACTACAACTTAAACAACTTGTACCATGGCGAAAAACTCTAACACTTGATGAAGCATTAGACTACTGATAGCTACCCCTACTAGGTACAGACTATGTTCTCTATGCCAACTATACAAAATGATCACGCTACGCTCTTTTCCAATTAAGGTTCTTTCAAGACTGAGGTCTACCACCCTGCTGTGAATGAGAAGTCTTATTATTTGAGTGGAACTACTGCTGCTACTGTTGTCCACCCTTAGTGGGCATGGATTGACCGCTGGAAGGGCCTGCAGCCTGAGACTGCCCACCTTGAGAACCAAAACTAGAAGCAGGTTTACTACCAATCTGAACTCCTATGTGGCCTCCTAATGCCATGGAAAAATTTTCCTCCATAAGACAAGCCTTCTCCACCGCTACCTCCATAGTCTTTGGCTTGAAGACTCAGACTCCACCACTGATTTGAGCATTCAGGCTCCTGAAAATGTTTTGCACTAGCATAGTCTCATCATCACCAATCCTGACATACTGCTTAATCTCATAGAAATGACACTCGTATTGCTCAACGAACATTGCCATCTCTCTCAAATCATGAAATTCATGTGCACAGAGCTGTCTCTAGTGATCAGATAAGAAACAAGCTCTGAACCTCTCTAGAAACAATTCCCAAGTCACTGAACCAATGTCAAGATGCATTTTTTTCTCTTCTAGTCACCACCATGTGGATGAAAATCCTCTGGGGTGCATGATGGTGCACCTTTCCCTAGTATAGTTTCCATAGGGATACATAGAAAATCATCAATCGAAATCAATAAGCCAAGTTTATACCTCCAATCATCCACTAGTACCATCAAATGTGGGAGGACGTTCCCTGAGAAGGTCTCTCATATGACCTGTGACCACAACATCCTGATCTACCAGTATTTCGATCCTCCTCGGTGATTACTCTCTCTCTGATTACCCACTGCTCCTTTTGTCTAGGACCTAAATGGCTAAGAACCTCCTTCAAATTTTTTTGCAACTGCTCATCTCCAAGACTTGACTAATTTGGATTCGGGCCCCCACCTTTTAGGTTGTTCTTGAAACCCTGGTGTTCCTCTTGTTCAAATTCATGGGAACTCTAAGGCGGTGAGTTATGGAAGCCAGCTTTGCGTCCACCACCATGACCACATCCATGATCACGTCCCCAACCCCTAGGCATGATTTTGCACAACAAAGGAGGGGAAATACATAAGTTCAAAGTTATGCAAAAGGTTAACATAATGGGCTCACTTAACTTAGGGTACCTAGTGTTAATAACCTTGGCTCTAATACCAAGTTGTAATGCCCCACCACACAAACCCCACAAGACAACTAACAACTAACCAACATCAGTAAAAAAAAATTTAGAAAGGAAACATCTATGCAATAACCATTAATCAAATAATTAATCAATATTACAATAATTTCACAATGAAAACTAACTAGTCCCATGGGGTTACATGGTTACATTACTAGAAAACGTTCCCAACAAATAACATCATTATAAATTAAATTCCAAATAAATAAACAATAGAATCATACATACACAAGATGAAATAAAGATAACATACAACCATCCATGATTAAAAGAGATGAAGAGATACATATACATCATTTTATTACATTTCCATTCATATCTCAATATTACAATTAAGGAGCATATTTCCACAAATACAACACATCAAGGAGACAATTATACATTAAAAATTTCTTTCCTTATAACAATGGGAATAGTACATCCAATTTTAGAGTAATACATCAATGAAGGATAAGGTACAAAACATCGAATAGTCTTCCATCCGGTGAAGCTCAGAAATCTCTGCATTTGTTTCCGTATCACAAATACAACTTGGGAACCCAATGGGTGCATAGCATGTTCCACCCAGCCTTGTGGAGCCGAAGGCCCACCCACCATGCTAGGATTTGAAAAGAAAGGACCCACATCCAAACAAGGTCAAACAGACTAAGCTAACACAACCAAACACATAAAAACATTAATCGAAAGCAACAACACTCCTAGAGGAAAACAAGGCAAAGGAAGGTAAATAGGTACAGTAGGAGAGTGTCATCACTTGGCCTTAGATGGATTATCCAGACAACCTATCACAAGGTACCACCTCCATCTATGGTTATCCTGACTGCCTATGTCAAGGTGTTGCTCCATAGGGTGACTCATGCAAAATCACTTACCTTTCATGAGGACAAGGCAATGTTTTTACCAACCAAGTCTTCTCATCCCATCCTTAGCCTAAGGAAGCACTAACAACATGGGTGAGGCACATAATTAATCTTGTTTAGTGTTTAACTACCCAAGCCCACTAGTACTTTAATTAGATTTTCCCTTGTTTAGGAAACTCTTCCATGGGTTATCCTCATAGCCCTCAGTGTGTCGATCCCCATGAAGAGCCACTCTCCCTAATTATATTATAAAGCTAAAATTTAACAAAAATATATTTTCTTTAAAATCAGAATCAAACAATACACATACATACATATGCATATAAATATATATATATATATATATATATATATATATATATATATATATATATATATATATATATATAATTCTCTTTTTCTAATAAAAGAAAAAATTTGTTGTCCATACAACACAAAATTCTTATAATTAAATCATATGATGTTATGTTACAAAGAACAGATCAAACCATAGACAAGAGAGAAGACAGACTAACAATGAACAAATATATATATATATATAAAGGCAATCCTAATAGAGTGTCTCAAGAAAAAACTAATACATCTGGAACTACCTCCCCAAGAGAGCACTCAACTTTCTTGATCTACCAAAAGAGGTAAGATAACGTTGAAGAGGAAGGCCTGTGTATTGTTGACACCTGACTGATACAAGTAATAGTAAAGAGTTTTGTTTTTGTGTTAAATTAACATATATGGTTTCTCACAACATCCACTGAAAACATAAAGGGTAGATAAATTAAACATATGAGAATTTTTTTTTCAGACATTGGGGTTGCAATTATATATGTAAAAATGCAGAAACAAGGGTGAGGCACACGATTTGTTTGAAAGAATGTGCCAAAGAAACATAGTCCCATAGAATGCAAAAATCACATGACATTCAGAAAATAGATTTATTGAAAAAAAAGCTTTAATAACATTCAAGCAAATGCAATAATGTGATTCAAATGGCACAAAAGAAAGCGCTCTACTGATTTCCATCCAAAACCAATTCTTGCACCACTAGTGCTTGGGAAATCACTTCCAACCCATGGAATCCTTGTCGATTCACATCCCATGAGAAACCTTCATAGGCTGACATTTGGTTCCCACAATTCCATCAACTTATCACTCCCAACTTATCTGTTCTCATATCGGCCTCTAGACATGGGTTCCAAACTTAGTTCTTATATGGACTGGGCCAAAAGATAACACAAACCTCCCCATATAAGCTATTTGTCTGATTCTTGATCATTAGTATGATGATGCTAAAAATGGTCAAACACATACCCCAACAATGGATAAATGGAGAAGAGAAGGGATACACATCAGCGCTAGGAAAATCATTCCCAAAACAAGCAAGAAAAAATCCAAACATACATTCCCTCACAATAGTTGATGACATGCCACTGAGCGACACAACAAGGGTAAGGAGACCAGATTGATGCAAACCATATGCATACAATATGCAGTGACCACCCAAAATGGATAAAAAAAAAAAATATACAGAGGATACCACTATGGTTTGAATGCAAGGGGCAGGGATGACAAAAATATGAAATATCACTTTTCTTTCATTTACAAGGCTTTTAAACCTACAAGGCAATACTAAGCTATAAAAATAAGAATCAAAATTTTCTTCCAATTACTCATCGATTAAAAAGAACGGATACAAGGCAATTACAGAGTGTAATGCAATAGGATTATGATGAATATTCAAGATACCATAAAGCACACAATAATGGAATTGCAAACAAATAAAAAATTAAGCATAGGATTTGCATCAATGAAGGAAAAGAAAGGTGCCAACCTAGGTTTTTTGCTTGTAAATGGAGACGGCTTGCTAAGTTGCGTGATTCCAATCCAACTACGTTCCTCCGTGAATTTTCAAGATCCAATACTACAGTCTCAAATTTTGAGCCAAATTTTTTATTTATTTTTAAATGGCAGAGATAATCATTTCACAGCCAACAATTATTCCAACCCCAGTCACCCTTCCAGAATTTTTTCCCCAATTTCCAAATCAAAACATATATAAAATCATGAAAGAAAGACTAGAATTAGAATTTTGCCCTCCCCTTTTCTACACATGAATTTAACTTCCATATCTTATTTCTTTATCCATTTTTTCAAATTAGAAAATAGCACTTAATTTTCATTTTGATTAAATCTTGAATAATAAATAAATAAGCAATATTATCAAACACTAAATTCAAAATTAATAATAAGGAAATTCAAATATTATTCCATCATCAATTGAAATATTTAATATTAATAAAATAATAATTCGTTAAACATTTGAAAACATCCAAACATTTAAATTTACAACTAATTTAATATTAAATTGACATTCTAACAAATCACATTAATAATTAAATCTAATGCTTCAATTAAATATTTTATTAAAACAACTTATCATTTTACATATATTTAAAATAAATGATATTCTCATCATTAATTTACAATATATAATATTAATAACACAATTAACGTCCCTTTCAAATATTAACACATTAATTATAATATCTTAGCTAATTAATATATTAATTAAATAACGATATTCACATCAAAGAAAGTTCAATTATTTAAACTAAATACTCATAGAATATCATTTAAACTAAAAAAATTATTTAATGACTTCGTAAAAACTATATCCAAATCATTAAAACAACCTCAATAAAATTATAGAAATAAACAACTCAAAATGAAACAATACCCACAAGAACAAGGTATGGACAAATGACATAATCAAACAACAACAAAACAATGGAAATAGATGGGGATACTTTATTGCCATATCCCTAATGACATCATAACCATTGGGTATGTAGGGCATGCTCAGACCCCACAATGCAGGTGGAGTCGGTATCCAATACCTGCAGTCCTGCATAAAACCAAGTGTCAAAACATTATATATTCATTTTCAAACACACTGTGAGAGAGAATTGTAGTGTAGAAGGGTGTTCACAGATGAGCAATGTAACACCATCTCTCTCTCCCGAACCACAACAAAAAACCATATTCTAAACAACACCATCATTAAACAATAAACAAACAACAACATAAGCATAACATCAAACACACATATGTCCACATATCATAAAAAATAATAGTAGTGTGATAAAAAACCAAGTCCAACAATAAAATTTTTCCACCAACCAAACAACATGGCGAACCAAACACTAATCATAGCCTCCAGTGTGCATCAAACATAAGAAGTATCCAAACAATATCAACCACACTCAAAAATTATCATAATAATAACAGTAACACGAGAGGCACTACATTACATTACATCATTTTAGGAGTACATATGCACATCAGTGATTCCCGATACAGAGAGGAAATGATACATCAAATACAAGAATGTTACATAAAGGAACATGGTACAATTGAATTGTGGCGAAGCTCTAGATCATCTGATATGACACAAACTCCATGCCTCATGAACATTGTCTGGGAACCCAATGGGGTGCATAGAATGCTCCACCTGACCATGTGGACCCGAAGGCTTGCCCCTCATGCTAGGAGATGAAAATAAAGACCCATGACCAAGAACAATCAAGCGAAAAGGATACAAGAATCAACAAGAAATATAATAACCAACAACTCCAATGACTACTTACAAGATTATTACTTCCAAAGGTAAACAACGACAAAGGAAAGGGATACTATGGGAGAGTGTCATCACACGGTCCTATCATGGGTTATGTAATACCCCTCCATTTTTCCTTCTAGCTGGACAATGTGTCCTTGTGTTGTTTGTTTTCTTTGGTGTGCTTCTGAATATTCAGATACCTTATTATGTGTGTATTTTATGTTTGTACTTTGACTATGGTACTTGGTTACTATTTGATTGCTATCTATAAAGTGATGTGAATGTTATATTTTGATGTGATGGTATGTTATTATGACATTATCATTATGGCATGTTTTGAATTAGCATAAGTGGATATTCAAATTATTAATGTGTTATGCTTTTGATTAAGTAATATGTTAGATACATTAGTTAGTAATACTATATCGGTAAAGGGGATAGTATCAAATCACTCACTTGCGAGCACCCTATGATTCTGTGATTTCCTTTTCACGGTGTGTTTTAATTATGACATATATATATGCATGTGAATATACTCTTTGTTCGTAGGTTGACAGGTATAGGACATCGACTCCACCTAGTTTCATAGGTTTGAGCGTGTTCATTTCCCAATGGTATTCAATTGAGAGATAGTAGCTAGGTTTTCCGTGCTAAGTCATCACCCTAGTCATAGTGTGTCGTCAGGTTTTAGTCTGATTCAGTTGTGTTAACATTGTGCTATTTGCCTTGTTTTATTTAAATTGCAAGTTAGAAAATGGTAATTAAATGGCTTTATGTATTTAAGTTGTTCAATAGAATAATCTATTTATTACATTGGAATATGTTATTTAATTTATTAATTAATAAAATGATTTAATCTTGATTAGATTTATTTTATTGATTAATTATATTAATTGTGTTGAAATTATATTAAGTTATGCATTTTGAAATTTATAGATATTTTGTGTGAAAGTGGAAAATTGAAAAGGGTAAATGGGATATTTTTGAAAAATATTTAAAATTTCCTTTTTGTTTTGAAAATTAGAATATGCAAATTGAAAGAAAAGAGATATTTGTTATTCTGTTTTTGAAAATTTATGAGGGTTGGTGCATGGATATTTTTGGAAATTTCTTTATTATTGAAATTTTTCATGAATTTGGGAGAGAAAGAAATTGAAAGGGAAAGAAGGAAGAGGAGGATAAAAATTGAAAATAGAGAAGGGAAGAAGATTTTTCTATTTGTGGGTTTTGGGATTGAAACTGTGAAGGAACTCTGCTGATTTATTTGGAGGGACTGAAATCTCTGAAGGAATTCAAAACACCATTGCCAACCATTCAAGCTTCTTGGAAGAACCAGGTTTTTGTCAGTTAAATTAGTTTCATTTTGAAAGATCTCTCAAATTAGTTGTTTTTGTTTGAAATGTTTAAATTCTAATTGTTGATTGCAAGAAAAACCCATGTTAAATCTTGCTTCAAAATTGAGAAAACCTCTGTTGCTATTTGATTTTTTCTCAAAAATAAAATGGTATTCTTGACTGAAAATATTTATTTGATGTATGGTTTTCCCAATTTGTTATGAAAATTTTGTTTTTGAAAGCATATAATATATACATATGCACATATATATACAAATGCATATATATATGTATATATATGCATATATATATGTATATATATGCATATATATATGTATATATATATGCATATATATGCATATATATATATATATATATATATATATAGTTTTATTATATTTTTATTTTAGTTGGGGTTATGTCAAAATTTATGTTTAAAAAAAAAACCCCTAGCTTGAATCGGGGATTTCAACCATAGGGATTTGGATGTTTTTTTTAAAATAATAATAATAAAAAAAAAATTAAAAAAAAATCTAAGTTTGTGGGGAGGTCACTGGGGGATTACCCCACTGTGCCCCCCATGGGAGGCATGTGAGGGAGCCGTGCCCAGCGCGACTCTCCCCATGTCGGCCGCGCCAAGCACACAGGGCTTGGTTGTGTGAAAACACAGTCGTGCCCCATGTAAATGGGGTCAGCTATGTCTTCACACAGACGCCCTCTCCTTTGATCAGCCTAAGGTTCAAAAAACCCGCGTCCTAACATTTCACTCGGTTTGATTTAAAAAAATAAAAATAATAATAAAATATCTTTTTTAAATATTTAATATTATTTATATATAATATTAAAATATTATTATATATATAAATCATTAATATATATATTTTATATTTTATATTATATGTATATAATATTAGAATATTAATTTATATATATAATATATAAATAATATACATATGGGTAAGTGCACCAATCTGTGACACAATTTTGATGCCAAATTGTAAAAAAAACCCGTAATAGGCCATATTGCACTCGCCAAATTTGGAGAGCACCAAATTTGGCGAGCGTCAAATGGCTTGAATCTTGCAATGAGTGAACAAGTATGAGTTCTCTTTCTTTTTGCAATGAATTTTGGAATGCATTTTTCTAAACTCTTTTATTTTTGCTTTCTCTTCCAAGGAAACTATATATATGAAATAAACATTTAAGTATAAGTTTAAATTTACATATGTACATTTAATTTCTTATAATTTAAGCTATATTACATGTATATAGGTAGGATTTTTGAGAGTTATTTCAGATCTCTAGGAATTCTAATGCAAATTCTAGTTTTTGGAAGATCTAAAAAATTTCAGACTTAGTCAAATTTCAGTAATCAGCAATTCAAATTTCACTAATCAAGATGTCAAATTTTAGTAGTCAGCAAGTTGTATCAACTTTCTCTCTCATTCTCTCTACTCTCTATCTCTCCACTCCCTCTCTTTCTCTCTCTCCCTTACTCTATCTCTCTCCCCTCTCTCTCTTACACACCCCTCTATCTCCTCCCTACATCTGCCTCCTCGCCTCCCCTCTCTATCTCTTTACCTACCTCTCCCTCCATCACTTTGTATCACTTATTTCTCCCTCCCTACCTCTTTCCATATCTACTCTCTATCTCTCCTCTCCCTACCTCTACCTACATCTCTCTCTCACTCTTTATCCCTCTCTTCCCCCACTTTCTCTCTAACTCTCTCCTCTCTATCTCATAATTCTCTCTCCCTCCCTCTCACTCTCCCCTCTCTATCTCACCACTCTCTCTATCTCTCTCTATCTCAGCACTCTCTCTATCTCTCTCTCTCTCACACACAAACCTCTATTTCCCTCACTAACACTCCCTCCCTCCATCCTTCCCTCTCTAATTCTCTCTATCTCTCCTCTCCCTCCCTCTCTTGATCTCACTCTCCCTCCACTTCTTTTTTTCTCTCCTCCCAATCTCTCTCATTATTTTCCCTCCCTCCCTCCCCCTCTTTCTCTCTCAATCGATATTTTTCTATATCTCACCATTCTCTCTCTCACTCACACACACACCTCTATCTCCCTACCTCTCCCTCCCCTCTCTACTCTTTATCTCTCCTCTCGCTTTCCCTCTCTATACATACCTGTCCCTCCATAAATCTCTCTCTCCAACCATCTCTATCTCACTTATGCCTCCTTCCCTACCTCTTTCCCTCTCTACTCTCTATCTCTCCTCTCCCTTCCTCTACCTACCTCTCTCTCTATCTCTCCATCCCTCTATTTCTCTCACTCTCTCCTCTCTATCTCACCATTATCTCTATCTCTACCTATCACCCCCTCCTCTCTAAATCACCATTCCCTCTCTCCCAGCTTCCCTCCTTCCCTCTCAATCCATCCTCTCTAAATCACCATCCTCTCTCTATCCCACTTTCCTTCATTCCCTCTCTATGTCTCACTTATCCATTTCTTCCTCTCCCTCCCTCCAACCTCCCTCTCTCTATATATCTCTATTTATCATTCTCTCCTTACCTCTCTACTCTCTATCTCACTACTCTCTCCATCTCACTCTCCCTCCTTCCCTATCTCCCTCCTATCCATTCCACTCTCCTTTCCTCTCTACCTACCACTCTCTCCCTCACCCATCTTTCTCTCTTACTCTCTCCTTCCCTCTCTACTCTATATCTCTTCCCCCTTCCCTCTCTAATATATTTCTCTCTCTCCCCCTTCCTCTTTCCCCTCATTTTATCTCCTCTCACTCTCTCTCCCTCTCACACACACTCACCTCTATCTCCTCCTTTCCTCTCCCACCATCCCTCCACTCTCCACTTCTCTCTATCTATCATCTCTCTCTACATCTCCTTCCCTCTATATTTATCTTTATCTCCCCTCTCCCTCTCTTTACCCACTTCTCCCTCCATCACTCTATATCTCAACCGTCTCCTCTCTCTCTCTCTCTCTCTCTACACACACACACACCTCTATCTCCTCCCTACTTGTCCCTCCCTCCCCTCTCTAATTATCTCTATCTCTCCTCTCTCTACATATCCTACCCTCTCTACCTATATTTATCTCCCCTATCCCTTTTTTTACCTACCTCTCCCTTCATCACTTTGTATCTCACCTATGTTCCCCTACCTACCTAGGGTTGAGGTATTAAGGGTCAAGGGTTGATAATTAAGGGTTGAGGGTTTAATTTATAGGGTAGAGGGTAGAGGGTGTAAGTGTTGAGGGTTGAGGGTTAAAGGTTGAGGTTTAATGGTTGAGGGTTGAGGGTAAATGGTAGAGGGTAGAAGTTAGAGGGTTGAGGGTTTAAGGGTCGAGGGATTAAGGTTTGAGGGTTGAGGGATTAGGGTATAGATTTTACTTGGGTTTAAGGGTTGAGGGTATAGGGTTGAGGGATTAGGGTAGAGAGGGAGGGAACGATGGAAGGAGAGATGGAGGGAGAGATGGAGGGAGAAGTGAGATAGAGAGAAGGAGAGAAGAGGAGAGAGGGATAGAGATATATGAGGGTTGATGATCTAATGTATAGGATAGAGGGTTGAGAATTGAGGGTATAGGATTGATGGTTTAGGGTATTGGGTTGAGGGTATAGGGTAGAGGGTAGAGGGTTGAGGGTAGAGGGTAGAAGGTTTAAGGGTTTAGGGTATAGGTTTAAGGGTATATGGTTGAAGGATTAGCGTTGAGGGTCTAATGTATAAGGTAGAGGGTATAAGGGTTTAGAGTTTAGGGTTTAAGGATTGAGGATTAAGGGATTAAGGGATTAAGGGTTGAGGGTTGAGGGTTAAGGGTTTGATGGTTTAGGGTTTAAGGGTTGAGGGTAAAGAGTTTAAGGATGAGGGCAGAGGGTTGAGGGTATAGGGTTGATGGATTAGGGTTCAGGGTCCAACATTTAGGGTAAAAGGTATAGGGGTTGAGGTTTTAGAGTTAAAGGTTTAGGATTGAAGGTAGAGGGTTGAGGGATGAGGGTTTAAGGGTTAAGGGTTGAGGGACTAGGGTAGAGATTTTAATTAGGTTTAATATTTTAAGGGTTGAGGGATTAGGGTTGAGGGTATTGGGTTTAGGGTAGAGGGTAGAGGGTTTAGAGGTTGAGGATTTAAGGGTTGAGGATTGAGGGTTGAGGGTTTAGGGTATAGGGTTGAGTGTTCAAGGTTTTAAGGGTTGAGGGTATAGAGTTGAGGGATTAGGGAAGAGAAGGTGAGATGGATGGAGGGAGAGATGAAGGGAGAGTCTTGAGAGAGAGAGGGATGAAGTAGGAGAGAGATAGAGGTTAGATAGTTAAGGGTAGAGGGTAGAGGGTTTAAGGGTTTAGGGTTTAAGGGTTAAGGGTTTAGGGTTTAGGGTTTGTTGGGTCTCAAAAATGTAGGTTTGAATCACAAGAGGTTTCCAAGCTCTCACAACACTTTTGGCCAATGTAAAAGGCCAATTGATTAAATTGAACCTTCTTCTCTTTAGGTTCTACTAGACCAAGGTGAGTGTACCCAATGAGTGATGCAGATTGATGTGTATTTCTTGGTTGAGCAATCTATCTACAATGGAAAATGGAAGTGAACAAATGAAAACCACTAAAACTAATCTTACTCCTATTGCACAAATGAAAGGTTTTGAAAATGATGTTTGATATGAATTTTTATCTCTGGGTTGAGGTAGGTCAGTGCTTTCTATCCACATGGGCATTGGAGTCAAAAATAGAAAATGATATGTGTTTTCCTTCTCTGGTTTAATTTCTAGTTGTTAGGAACTTTATCAAATAAAATCTTATGCCTGGCATATAATTTCATTTATTTATGGCTTGCATAAATTATGTTGGAATTTTTTCTAACTTGGTTCTACTTAAATCATCCAAAAGAAATTTCTCAAACACTCTGACTTACTTGAAGGGTTTTAATTCTGACTTGAGACACCAACAAATAAAATCACACAAAGTGAATACATGAATCTTGATGAATCAAAATTTATGCTTGATACATTAACTCAAATGATCAAAAGATTTCGAATTGGAGAGAAGCAAGATAAAAATAATACAAATAATAGCATCTCAACAACTGAACCAGAAGGTTTTCACCAGTTAAAAACATTAGTTTCCATTGCTCTATTTCAATAAATATATGTACATTATTTCCATTCCCAATCTTATTTATGAGAAAATCTCACTCCTATACTAACCACCCCCCCCTCTCCTTACTTACAGATTTTTTGCAAATATTTATACAATGAAATCCCAAGGGTCACGACCCTTCATTTCCCAGTTATGGCTGTTTACATTTTATCACAAAGATTAAAATATTTAATTATATTGCCTCTTGGAAAATAACATATTTTTGACTATGGTTCTAGCTTTTAAATCCTCACTTTAATATTTTCCTACCTTTTATTTCACTTTGTATGCCACTGTGAAGTCCTTTTTATTTCTACTTCCTTACCGCAATAAAACTTATGTATCCTCGTGGTAACATGGTACCTTGACCTTGAATTTTTCGATGTTTTTTATCACACCGCACTACCGTGGTTACCATTTTCACAGGTTTTGGTATAGGTGTAATCGCTTACCAACTGCTACATTGCCACTACCAGCCCGCTAACCGTTCACCATCTCTGCTTCCACCACAATCACTATGGTCACCGGCTTGACTGTCAACAGTACTGCGGTGGCCCTTCATTGACTACTGCCTCGTCAATGACTCACCATAATCATGCCAAAACGGTCTATGTTTAGACCGCACACGGTGGCATGGTAAACATTTTGTGCTTGATCGTTAGCCACTACCCTCACCGTCACCGGTTGCTTCCCTGTTTACCACGTTACTGTGGGTATAGATTTTACTACGTGCAGTGTAGCGGTGGTTGTTTGATGACCGCTAGGCTGACCCTCTACTATACAACCGTAGACTGTTTGAAGGCTATCCACGGTAAAGCGGTAGGGATAAAAATTTAAAGGGTTTAGGGAATTTGTATAGGATATAAGTCATTTTTTAGCCTTTTTGAATGGTGGTAAAGGAATTTGAATGATTTTGGATGGAAAAAATGATTTTTTATGGAAAATATAGGAAAATATTTGATTCAAATAGGTAAAAGACCTTAGGATATTCATGAAATTTTGGGTTCTAACAAGGTTAAGGGGAGAGGGGAGAGAGATAGAGGGAGGGAGTGAGTGAGTGAGTGAGTGAGTGAGAGAGTGAGAGAGAGACCTAACAGAAAGAGAAGGGGGGACAGTCTTGAGAGAGAGAGGGAGGGATTGGGAGAGAGATAGAGGGTAGAGGGTAGAGGGTTTAAGGGTTTAAAGGTTAAGGGTAGAGGGATAAGGGGAGAGGGGAGAGACATAGAAGGAGTGAGTGAGAGAGAGACTTGAGAGAGGGAGAAGGGGGTAGGAGGGAGATAATTGAGAGAGAGAGAGACGTAGAGAGAGTAAATGGAGATATAGAGAAGTGGAGAGGGAAGGAGAGATAGATGGAGAGGTAGGGATCGAGGGAGAGATAAGGATTTAGAGAGAGGTGAGAGAGTGAAATAGAGAGAGAGAGAGGTAGGTAAGGAGAGGGAGGGGGAGATAAAGGGAAGTAGAGAATGGATGAGAGAGGGAAGAAGAGGTAGGGGGGAGAGATAGGTGAGATAGAGAGAGGAGGGAGGGAGGGGTATTTGAGGAGAGAGAGGTGAGAAAGGGAGAAAGAAAGTAAAGAGGGGAGGGGGAGAGAGAGAGGTGACAGAGATAAGTAGAGGAGTAATGAGGAAGGTAGATATATTGAGAGAGGGAAAGAGAGAGGGAGAGAAAAAGAGGTATATAGGGGTAGGATAGATAGAGAGATGTAGAGTAAATTTTGGTGGAAGAGAGAGAGAGGAGGGAGGGATAGGTAAAGATGGATAGTTGAGATAGATAGAAGGAGAGATATATAGGTAGAGAGAAGGTAAAGAGAGATAGAAAGAGGTGGAGCGAGAGAGGAGAGATAGAAAGAGGGGGAGGGAGGGAGAGATATAGAGAGTAGAGAGGGAGGAGAGAGATAAAGAGAGGTGATAGAGAGAGAATTAGAGAGGGAAAGAAGGTGGAGATATTGAGAGAGAGGAGGGAAGGAGGGAGAGAGAAATAGGTATAGAGGGAAAAATAGGTACAGAGAAGTAGATATGAAAGGAGAGATATAGGGAGAGGTAGGGATGGAGAGAGAGGTGAGACAAAAATAGAGAGAGGTCTAGGTGGAGATATGTGTGATGGAGCTGAAAAGTAGAGAGATAAGGAGGAACGTGGAGAGATTGAGAGTGAAGGAGGGGGGAGAGAGAAAGATGTATAGAGGGATAGGTTAGATAGCAAGAAGTAGAGAGAAAAGGTGGGTGAAAGGAAGAGAGAGAGGGAAGGAGAGAGAGAATGGAAAGATAGAGAGTAGAGAGCAGAGGAGAGAGCAAGGAAAGCAAAGAGTGAGAGAGAAAGAGGGGAGAGGGAGGGATAGAGGTATAGGTAGGTATAGAGAGAGGTGATATAGAGGGTAGAGAGAGATATATAGAGATAAAAGGAGATAGATGGGAGATAGAAAAATATAGAGAGGGAAGGAGGGAGGGAGATAGATATTTTAAAGGGAAGGAGAGAGAGATGGACATGTAGAGATAGAGTTCTTGAGCTCAAAGAAGATATTGTTAGATAAAGGGATGGAGATAGTGAGAGAGAGAGAGGTCTAGAGAATAAGAGATGAAAATGAGTGAGATAGAGAGAGAAAGATGAAATTTGACCTCCTGAGTACTAAAATTTGACCTCCTGATTACTGAAATTCGACTAAGTCTAAAATTTTTAACATCTTCCAAAAACTAGAATTTCCATTATAACTCTTAGAGATCTGAAACCACTATCAAACATCCTTCCTATATATACATGATATATAACTTAAAGTATAAGAAATTAAATGTCCATATGTAACTATCAACTTATACTTCAATGTTTATTTCATGTATATAGTTTCCCTGACAAAGAAAATGAAAATCAAGTTTTGTGCAAACATGCATTCCAAACATCATGAATGACATTTGGTGCTCACCAAATTTGGCGCTCTGCAAATGAAGTAGCCCATTTGGCACATGCCAAATTTGGAAAGCGCCAAATAAGTTGCATTGGGAAATACCAAGCCTTTGGGTTGGATTTTGCATTGTGCATCTGACCCAAAGGTTTGGACAACCATTTCATGAAAATGACATGATTTTTTGAAAGGGTGCCAAATTTTTTCATATTTTTGTTTGTGCTCCCCATCTCATTTGCACATATTTCAGTGCAAGTTTATAAAAAAACTATGATAGCATTAACCTATCTCTTGGCTATCTAAATATATAATTATTTTTTTATTTTTATTTAGTTAAGGTTTTTATCCATGGATTCTATTGTAAATGCCTTCATTTTTGGTCAAGAACCAACATGTGCTTCTATCCCTAAACCCTCAACCCTAAACCCTTAAATCCTAATCCATCAACCCTCGACCCTTAAACCCTAATCCCTCAACCCCTATACCCTCTTAATCCCTCAATCCCTATACCCTCTTAATCCATCAACCCCTCAACCCTTAAACCCTAATCCCTCAACCCCTATACCCTCTTAATCCCTCAACCCTCAACCCTTAACTCTTAAACCATAATCCATAAACCCCAATACCCTCTTAATCCATCAACCCCTATACCCTCTTAATCCCTCAACCCTCAACCCTTAACCCTTAAACCCTAATCCATAAAGACGAAGAGAGAGAGTGAGAGAGAGGGAGGGTGAGGGGGTGGGAGGGAGAAACCTAAGAGAGAGTGAGAGGGAGAGAGGGTGGGAGGGAGACAAAGTGGGAGAGA